>BGNK01001866.1:62700-124436 GCA_003297005.1 Symbiodinium sp. clade A Y106 | reverse complement strand
ACGCCTATATACAGAAGCATGGGAAGGCGTCAGTGCTCGAGTGTGCGATTCAGGTCCTTCGACGATCCATGGGGTCATACCACTGACTAGCGATATGGTCGTGGGGTCCCCGTACACGTGTCTCTCTGCAATACTGTAGGGTTTAGGGTTTAGGATTTCCCTCTCTGCCATGCTGGAGGGGTCACAGTAATTACAGTTTCTATCTCTGCAATACTGGAGGGGTCCTAGTCCTAGTAGTTCCAGTTTCTCTCTTTCTGCCATACTGGAAGGGTCGCAATAACTACAGTTTCTTTCTCTGCAATACTGGAGTGGTTGTAGTAGTTGCAGTTTCACTCTCTGCAACATTGGAACGGTCGTGGTAATTGCAGTTCCCCTCTCTTTGCAATAATGGAGCGGTCGTGCTTTTTGCAATACTGGAGCGGTCGTAGCAATTGTAGTTTCTCTTCCTCTGCAATACTGGAGCGGTCGTAGTAATTGCTCTCTCTGCAATACAGGTTCCAACTTTCCCTTTGGCAGGTTTCTGACCATGTTCCAACAAGGGGCACCCTAAACCCGAAACCCTAAACAGTACGTGCATCTAAGACCTCAGGCGAAGATTCCTTGTTCGAAGGATTTCTCAAACTTGCGGGATCCCGGCTATAACTACACAACACAACACCTCTAGTCTCCATTGTAGTTCCTGTTTGGGGAGGTTACATTATAGGATCCGAAGTATATAGAATTCCTTTACCAAAAACAAGGAACTACCATGGAGACTGTAGGTAGACGCTAAAGACGAACCCGGGTTCCTTGCAAGATTTTGGGGTTGCCAAATATAAAATACTGTCGGAAAGAGTCGAAGCTTCGACTCTTTTCGTCTCAGCTCGTAAGAACTGAGGATTTAAGTTTCGGCACCTCCCTTAAACCGTAAACCTTAAACCCTGAGCCCCAAATCTCTAGATCCCTAAAGCCCTACAATTATTAAAGCCAAAACCCCCTCACACTCCAAACCCCTAGACCCTAGAGCCCCTAAACTTGTGGGGTTCAGTTACTGAGGCGACTAAGACGCCTGATCCGACGAACTTCAGGGAACTCTTGTTGTAGCGGATCTTGAAGAAGTTCACCCCACCTTCCTGCGTCCTGGGGGGAGGATTGAGAGTCCTTAAGGCCAGAGGGGGTCTACTTACTTAGCATTTAAAGGAAGTAGCTAGAATGCAGAGATCCTGATGTCAGAAAAGTACATGCTTTGAATATCAAGCTTCAGGCCTTGCTGTTCTCGGGTAAGTGGTCTCTGGATGAGCCACAAACCCTAAATTGCTGAACCTAAAACCCTAAACCTTAAGCCAGCAGCCCTGAATCCTAATGACGGTAACCTTGGGATCACCTATATAGCACCTGCTGCAAGCAGGTCAACGAACTTCTACTTCTATTCTACATCAACTCAATGCTAAACCCCGTTACCAGACTCAAAATGTCCATGCTGCCAAGACTTCGGGATTAGGGCTAGAGGCGAGGGTTTGGAGCTTGAAGACTTGGCTACCGTAATTCGTTCGTGGGGTCAGAGCTGTCGCACAACTTAAAGACAACGCCAAAGCAGCCTGAAAGCGAAACCCTGAGCCCTCACTTCCGGACTCATAAACATGGTGTTAAGACTAGCAGTTGGTGGCGGCGGTGCTGGTGCTGTGGGGTGCTGGGTGCTGGCCCTGTGCTGGGTTGCTGGTGCTTTTAGCAATCGTCGTCGCCGTCGTCGTGGCAGAGAAAGAAGACTAAGAAAGAGCATAACAAGCTCATTATAAATGTACCCATCGTCGTCTTGGTCAGCAGCAGCATGTGGGCCTCAATGAGCAATTCACCCAAGGCACTCCATCTGCTGGAGCGTCTCTTTAGAAGACGCGTTGATGGCGAACCTGGTGATGTGGGTGCGGGGCACTGCCCAGGGTACTTTAGCCATTCGCGGCGGATGTAATATAGGTTCCCGCAAGCCCTTTGGTGTAGAGGTACCTTAGCCCGAACCCACAAATTCGTAGAGAACTCTGAGAGCAACCCATCCACGAAGCCAACATACCTCTCCAACTGCGTGCGAGCCTCCCCCGTATCTGGTGCTTCCCGGCCCAAGAGAACTTCCATGGACTGTGAAGCAAGTCAGCTCTCAGCAAGTCAGAGGCAAACGCTTCGACACCGGAAGGTGTACGTAGGGCGAGAAATGTTGGGACTATCGGAGTTCGAGTAAGCCCACAGTGGGGATCCAGGCACCCGCCTCAGCACTCACCAAGCGTTTACAAAGCATCTTGCAAGCAAGGCTCTCCGAACGTGACGACGATGATAAGCCATGCAGATGACGCTGGCGATGACGATGCCGATGATGATGATGATGTTGAATATAATGAAGACGACGATGGTGACGATCATGGGCGATGATGGTTGTGGCAGTACTGATGCATGTCAAGAGAGGAACAAAGCTGCCACCATCAGCACCAGCACGAACTACCATCGCCTTTCCACCGCTAGCACTACTGGCGCCACTGCTGCACCATCACCGCTGCAACTACTTCTGACTCATCTGACCAGGCTATTGCTACTGCCCCCGCTCTTCGTCCGACTACTCCAGTGACATGCTTGCTGTCAAGCAACTGGATATCCTTCGAATCCGCGTCCAAGTTCAGGAATTTGGCAATTCCTTGCTGCCAGCACTTTGAGGCTGAGGAAGGGGCCATAGACAAAGAGTCGCAGAGTCAGGAGCATCAAGCATGGGAGCGTCTCGGGGGCACAGGATGGATATCATTGGGCATGTAACATATTTGCTCAATTCCGGAAATGCATCTGCGCTTCTGGCTGGCGGTTTTGGAGTTCGATTGGGCATTGCAGTTGCGGGGGCATCCGGCATCTGGGCTTGCAGGTCCAAGAACACTCAGGTATAGAAACGAGGATCTGGCGAGATACTGTAGGGGCCTTAAGAATTAAGAGTAGGGTTTTAGGATATTCTACTACAATTATCATAGGAACCCCAAAATAGTATTACAGTTGCGAAATCCGATACAAAGAATACGAAGAAGAGATGTCAAGCAACATGCGACAGTCACATGTGGAGATGAAGGGGCTATGCACACGACCGAATGCCGCACAGAACAGTTTCTGGTGTAATACACACGGCCCAACCTGGCAGACATACAATCCGTCCATCCTAGGGCCCTGAAACTGTGAAACCGTGCATGGAGCTCCTCAATCAATCCGAACTCTGTCTTATCAAAACGCAAGTCCGAAGCCTATAAATGAACACAAAAGTCTTTAAGCATCTAATCTTGAGATTCCTGAACCTTAAGCTTCAACATCCACAAACTTGAAAAACACTCAAACCCTAAACCCCCCAAATCCTTGCGCAAGTAAGGAACTTCGCATCTCGAGCTCCGGCGTCTGACGTAAGGACTCGTAGCGAAGCCTCGCTTCCCAGTTGGCAAGCCATGGGGCTTTAGTGGGGATATGGACCTTAATCTTTGGAATAGGGTTTTGGGGTATATGATACTATAATCCTGTTTCAGGGCTCGCGATTCAAGCTTTGGCAACTTGAGGAGCTCTTTCCATTGCAATTAATTTGCAGCAGGATTTGTCGATTTAATTATTCAAGTGGTGGACAGCGTAGTTATCTAAATCAGGGTCCCTTGCAAGTCCCCAAAATAGTACGGCACCCTTATAAAAGGGACCCTAATATAGAGAACTACCCACACATTACTCTGGTTTCAGTTTGCACTGCAACTTGGCATGACAGGGAATTCCCAGCTCTCGCAGCTTTAGCATTCAGAGTCTAAAGTTTAGGGTTCAGGGGACCAGCCCTGTAAAGGGTACTTGGGGGTCCTGGTACAGTTCAGGGTTTCGGGTTTAGGTCAAGGCACCACAGGATCTTCAGCTTCTGGTTTTCCCGCGCAGCATGCTGCCAAGATCGAATGTGGTCAGCCCATGAGACGCCCGGATACATCCTGCTTAGGGGTTTACAGTTTGGGGGTTTAGGGTGGTTCAGTGTTTAGGGTTTTAAGGGGTTTAGCTGACCTCCAACAGATTCCCAACTGAAACCCAAGACTCGCTGAACCTCTCCTATACCGTGGACGCCAAAAAGTTGGAACATACGCACCCTGACATTCAGCGCTCCATGAGCGAGCGCGTGCAAGTTCCAATTCTGGCATTATGTTCCAAAGTTGGAACATTCTGACTGGACCGGCCNAAAGTTGGAACATACGCACCCTGACATTCAGCGCTCCATGAGCGAGCGCGTGCAAGTTCCAATTCTGGCATTATGTTCCAAAGTTGGAACATTCTGACTGGACCGGCCGGAAAACTCAGCGTGGATGTCATCAAGGTTGGGCCATGGATGATATGGACATCATTATGCTTGCGGGTGGGGGGGCACCCTGTGACCTGTGAGGGGGAAACAACCTAACCTAGCACTAACCTAAACCCTAANTGGACATCATTATGCTTGCGGGTGGGGGGGCACCC
Organism: Symbiodinium sp. clade A Y106; assembly: GCA_003297005.1. NCBI lineage: Eukaryota > Dinophyceae > Suessiales > Symbiodiniaceae > Symbiodinium > Symbiodinium sp. clade A. The sequence goes on along the minus strand of BGNK01001866.1, from coordinate 119,969 downwards.
TGTGACCTGTGAGGGGGAAACAACCTAACCTAGCACTAACCTAAACCCTAAGCCCAGCTTCCCCTGATTAGGGGACCTAAAAAAATATAAAACTAAACGCTGGGCCCTAAACCCTACGTGCCCGCCGACCCCTGTCTTGAGGAGCAAGGCACCCTAAACCCCAAGCCCGGTTTCCCCTAAAATTTGGGGACCTAGGCACATGCATGTGTCCTAAACCACCCTGAAAAAACCCTGAAACGAAACCACCCCCACACGCGAACCGCAACCCTATGAACCGGGGGGAGCGGGGGGCGGGTTGGGAGGGAGGGTTTGAGCCAACACAAACACGCCTATATACAGAAGCATGGGAAGGCGTCAGTGCTCGAGTGTGCGATTCAGGTCCTTCGACGATCCATGGGGTCATACCACTGACTAGCGATATGGTCGTGGGGTCCCCGTACACGTATCTCTCTGCAATACTGGAGCGGTCGTAGTAGTTAATTGCAATATCCCTCTCTGCCATGCTGGAAGGGTCGCAGTAATTACAGTTTCTATCTCTGCAATACTGGAGGGGTCCTGGTAGTTCCAGTTTCTCTCTTTTCTGCAATACTGGAAGGGTCGCAATAATTACAGTTTCTTTCTCTGCAATACTGGAGCGGTTGTAGTAATAATTGCAGTTTCTCTCTCTGCAACATTGGAACGGTCGTGGTAATTGCAGTTCCCCTCTCTTTGCAATAGTGGAGCGGTCGTAGTGATTGCAGTTTCTTGCTGTTTGCAATAATGGAGCGGTCGTAGCAATTGTAGTTTCTCTTTCCCTGCAATTCTGGAGCGGTCGTAGTAATTGCAGTTCCTCTCTCTCTCTGCAATACAGGTTCCAACTTTCCCTTTGGCGGGTTTCTGACCATGTTCCAACTTTAGCCTCCGAGATCAAAGTTGGAACCTGTGGCTTGGGGCCAATTTGCTCCTGTGGANGCGGGTTTCTGACCATGTTCCAACTTTAGCCTCCGAGATCAAAGTTGGAACCTGTGGCTTGGGGCCAATTTGCTCCTGTGGACACGTTCCAACTTTCCGGCTTCCACCATATATCTATAGTATCTGAGAATATCCCATAATGTTTTATCCCACGATATCCTATAAACCCAAATTCCACTACTTTTCAGAATATTCTATGCTCTCCCGCAGCATCCCATAATATTCTATTCTACCTCATGAAATCTGGTCACTTATCCTTGGTCACTTATCCTGTAACCGGTGAGTATATAATAAACACCCTATCAAGTGACCAGCCCACTGACAAGCAAGTACACACACATGCGCACGGGAATAAAGCACATGGTAAACAGAAACACGAAGAACCTACGGGCACCGTAAGACTTTGCCTCCAACCCTGGATAGCAATACCCGGGCTCGCCCGTTAGAGATGCAAAGTCCTCCTGTTGTTGATGAAGCTCCTTGGATTCCAACTATGGGGTCTAGCTTTTCGGGATTGAAACTTTTGGTGCGGCTTTGTCCTTTTCGAACCGCATGACAGCACCGCCTCATCTGCTGTTTCTGAAGGTGGGGGCTATCAGTGGCAATGATTGCCTGCCCTCACGACTACCAGTCCAGCTGTCAGATTCGTGCTAGTGTGGCTGTAGTTCCTTCTATTGCCATATCTTGTGCGTATTCTTACGGCAAGATCTTGCTGTTCGTGGTATTTCCACAATGATCAAAAAGGGTATTGCATTCCAGCCCTCAAAGAGTTGGAGTTTATTAACCAGGGTCTACATTATCGCTGTGTTTATTGCTTTCGGTATTGGATCACATTACAACGCCAAACCACGCTAAACCCTTAAACTCGATTCCTCAATCCTACCTTAACCCCGGACTTATACAAGGAAATCATAACAAGGAACCCGAAAAAGGTAGGTTATTCAGGGTTAAGGTAAACCCTGGCCCTAATCGATCAGGCCGAGACGCGGGAAAGAGGTAGGATCCCGTACTTGGCCCAGGCCCATGCGAAAGCGGAAGTAGGAGGCCAGGGTATCATAGCCGTTTCCTTGGCAGGCGATTAGGGTGCAAGGTTATAGGGTTTAGGGTTCAGAAATCTAGGGTTCAGGGTTTCAGGTTTGGGGTTTAGGGGTTTAGGGATTTAGGGGTTTAGGGTTTAGGATTCAGAAATCTAGGGTTCAGGGATCTTGGGGTTTAAGGGTTTAGGTATTGGGCTTTAGGGCTCATAGGGTTTAGAGTTTAGGAGTTTAGAGGTTTAGGGGTGTAGGGTTTTGGGCTCAGGGGTTTGGGTTCTTGGGGTTTAGTGCAGCTGCCGGTGTTGGCACCAACCGGATCACGAAACACAGAACGGCGGAGACCCTGCACCAGGAAGCAGGAACCCTGAGGTGCCATGACTTCAGCTAGAACCCGCAAAGGATGCGCTTCACAGAAGTGCTGACTCCCCATGTTGTGGCACTACAAGCAGTAGCCTTAGTAGAAGTGGCTTCACATCCGTAAATCCAAGACCCTGAGACTCCAACGTTTGGTACCCATGCTGAACGATGACTGTCACACGAAAAACCATGAAAGCTCCAATGCCCAAAGCTGCAACACATGCTCACGGGAGAGTTGGCGCATCCTAACGCTCCGTTTGAGAACTGGCCGAACGGCCATTGTAGTTGAGATCCCCGGTATTCCGGTCAACAAAGCAGAGTGTTGCGGCACATGTATGTTCATGCGTTCATGCTCCATTCAGCGAAGTCACGGTAGACGTAGATGACCTTGGCAAGACTATGAACTGTTTTAAAGCTTGGACATCTCGAGGCCAGCTTCAACATCAAGTACAACCTATCTGTCCGTTTGCCACTGGCATGTCAGATCCGAACATGAGAACTTTGCGCTACTCCTAGGGTCGCAGCCCACAAAAGGTCTTCGCATTCGGGGCCCTAAGAGACTTTGTCAGGTGCAGAAGGATTTTTAGGGTTTAGGGTTTAGGGAATAACCCATAAACTCAAAACCCTTAGCTGCACAATGCTGCACATGTTCAGCTCACGACACGTCTGAGCTTGTCTTGAAACCGTGCGACAACTCTGCTTACCTTGTCAAAGGCACCTTCTAAGAGACAGTCAGCCTGCAGCCCTGGCCCCAAAACCCTAAATCCTAAAGAGCCCTTAACCCTGAGCCCAAAAATACACGAATCATAGATAGGGCTCTTAAGGGAATAGGGTTTAGGTTTCTTCAGCGTTTCGAGGTTTCGTGTTCTTTAGAGTGTCATTGGGATGACCTTCATGGTTCATGAGGGTTTGGGGTTTACGGCTTAGTTGCTGAGTTCATCAGCCCCCAAAAGTATACACTTTCAGTTTTATAGTGGGTAAGACTATCCCAAAAAGTGTAAAGTGTATCCACTCAGCTAGGGTTCAAGATGGTTCAAGGTTTCGGGTTCTGAGGGGAGGTGAGGCGCTTGTGGTTCTTACGGGCAGAGTCCCTGAGGGGGTTCAGTTAGGGTTTAGGGTTTAGGGCCAAAGTTTAGGGTTTAGGGTTTAGGGCCAAAGTTTAGGGTTTAGGGTTTAGGGACAAGGCACCCTTTGGAACTTCTTGGCACAGTTTGGGCACATGCACTGGCTCGCAGCTTGATGGTCCACGGTGCCAGCCTCCAGCAAATAGGGTGTCGGCTTTGGTTCACTCTTCAGGGCTGTAGGGCTGTAGAGGTGTGCAAGATAGCCGGATACAGGAAAAGGACCCCTTAAGCTCAGCAACAGCAAAACAGCCTGAAAGCCTTGCTGAAATACTGGGTGTCCAGCACCCGGCAGATTTGTATGGGTAGGGCTGTCAAGAACCTGCTATGGCAAATTGAACTCAAAATGCCGACGTACCCGCCCCATGTTCATACTCTCAGCTGCTCGCAAAATGCGAACCATCAAGTCTGCACGATCATTAGACCCGAAACCCCAAGCCCTGAAGGCCAAACCCTACATAAAGCCTGAGTACGAACTGGTAACCCCAAGCCTCAAACTGCTAAGGTTTGGCCCCATTCGCACGACAGCCTGGGCCACTAAACCCTAAGCGTAATCATGGGGGTTTTATGTCTTATGGGCCAAGCGGTGTAGGTGTCGGACTTCAGTTGTTTCAGGGTTTTCAGGTTTAGGGTTTACAGATTTGCTGGTCGAGCATACTGGCATTAAGTTTGGTGGTGTTGGGGCTTATGGCTTCTAAACTCAAAAGGGTTCCGAATTTCGATTTTCAGGTTTAGAGCCCATCCACCCCCAGGGTAGATTATCGCATAATTGCATAAGCCCCCTCATAACCCCCTCTGTCGAAAAAAGCTCACGAAAGCCCTTGCAGCCTTGCCTTGCAGGGGTGCGTGTCGCAGTTGAAGGGCTCATGAGTCTTCCAGATGCGCATGCCCGTGCCTAGTTCATGGTTGGGATAGGGTTTAGGGTTTAGGGCTTTTATTCCTTATTGGGTTGAAGTACCCATAAAAATGCAAAATGTCACCCAACTATGGCAAAGGTGCGCGTGCGGAACATGTCGCGAGACGTCCAGCCCTTGCCATCTTCCTCAGCAGGCGTACCGTATGGGTTTCTTTGGAGGTACTGCAAGGGCTCCTTTGAGGGGCACTATCAGGGTTCCCTTAAGACTTTCAGAGTGGAGGGCTCCCTGACTTTATGGGCGCTAAAAGGAAAAAGAAGCACTAAGGCACTAAGGTTCACGGTTAGGGCTTCGGGTTCAAAGATCGGAGCTTAGGTTGCGATGTAAGCACCACTGTGATGCTCAGAAACACGGGAGAGTTTCGGGATGCTGTAGGAGGTATCGGTAGCCAGAGGGCTTTTCAGTCAGACAAGCTGTAGGAAGCGAAAGGTTTCGGTATATGCTGGAAGAGATTCTTCATTTGCATGTGGTGGGTACATGGGTACTGGGCAAGAGGCAGAACCCTGAACACCCTCGCAATCGAAGATCAGGTGCCCATAAACCCTTAACCCTAAATCCTTGCAATCTGAGATCAGACTCTGATCAGACGGTGATGAACCCTAAAATCGAAAGCCTCGCAATCGAAGATCAAGCGGCGATGAAGGGGATGAAGTCATCCACGGCTTTGAAGGACGCCACCTGTAGAGGTCCGGGATTCTTCACCGCCTCAGATCGGGTGGTCCCTGCCTTACAGGCCCAGGGGTTGTATGGGTTTTTGGGTTTTAAGCTTACGTTTAGGGTTGTTAAAAGCTTGAAGCTTAGGGCTAGGGTTTGGAGTTTCGAGGACAGATTCCCGACCCATCGAATGTTCACACTACTTTTTGGACTCAAGCCCCAACTATTAGAAAATTTGTACCACGAAGTTAACACATCAGCGCAAAACGTGATAGGCGGGGGATCTGCTTGTACGAGTAGAGTAGGCATTCGCCCTTTTCAAACTTTGCACGACGTCGGGTTCGGGAGTATAAAGAGCTTCAGACTCCCACAAAAAGGTGGTGCAGGGCAGGGGTATACTACTGTTGATGCCCAAAATTCTGCATGACCTAGATCATCGCACATATCTCACGTCACACTATCCATTCCCCCGCAACCCCTTCATCTCAACCCACCATGGGGTCATGCGGGATTTTGAGCATTCGCACAGGCCTTGGTTTTGATTCCTGCATCAATGCAATATTAAAATTAGGGGTGGCAGGGGAGCCGTGGGGAGTTTCAAAGTCATGCAGGATTTTGGGCATCAGCCGTATTGCTCACCGTCCTGCAATCCAGAACTGCTGGAAACAACTTTAGAAAGCCTTCTGAAACCTGAACCATCCTTTATGTTGATTGGAGTTTGTCGGAATTCAGGGACGCCCAACTCCCCCGTTGGATGGAAGGCCGAGGATGTGGCAAAGTACAAGTTCGTCACCAAATGCCGCACCTTCGCATGCACATAGAAGTGTGCTTGTTTGTTTCAGGCCCATTCCCCTACGGTTCAAGGTTTAGTAAGGGTGTATGCACTCCCTATAGGTGTTTAAGGCTTAGGAGGTGGCGAACCTTTGAGCCCTCATATGGTAGAGAGGCCTCAGAAAACTAGCCTAACTAGGGCTTCAAAAAAACCGAGTTCAGGTACTTTCAGCGTACAACCTTGCTGTAACTACCAAGGGTTCCTTTTAAGGGTTCGTTCAAAGGGTACTTAGGAAGTCCTTGCAAACCCTAAAGACCTTAAACCCTATGCCTGCATAAGTACATCTAAGATGTGTGCGTGAGGCGTATACAAGGTTCTGGTCTTGCCTCCAGTCTTGCTGCGTGCTTTCTAAACACTTAGAACAGACATGGCGGGACATCACAGATGCATGAGCGCAGCACCCCAAACACCCTTAGCCCTAAACCCCTCATATATGCATAGAGAGCGGCCCATGTCGAGCCTGTCTTGGGATAGCTCGTGATCCAGATGTCCTGATGCGGATACGACTTTCTCACTACGATGTGGAAGCATCCAACGATGGCCATTGAAACAAGATGAAGCTAATCGCAGTATTCGGTACAATTGCAACTGAAACAACCATGCCCTGCCCATGCGCAATTCTCGGCCACTGGTGCATGAAGGATTCTTCGTTGAGTATACTCCCCGAAAGACCGGGCAAACTGGTAACTGTATTGGCCTGAATAATTAGAATAGGATTGGGGGTATATTCTATCACGTGTATAGTATCTTCTATATAACCTGAGATGCTAGGCACATGACGGCGGTTGAAAGTAGCTTCTCCAAGTACTCGCAACTATATTTACACGAGCTCTTGCCGTTCTCCCCTGGGCCCCATAGACCCTCGACTCTCAACCATCGACTCCAAATGCCCTAACGAATAATCCGAATAATGCTAGAATCCTTAACAGATCCGTGCTCCTTGTCCGTCGGGTCGTCCTCTGGAAATCGCACGGGCCCCGCAGTGATCCCTTTGCAAGCATCCTAGCCACAGGGTGGGTGAGCTTGAAGTTTAGAGGTTTTTGGCACGTAGTTGCAAGGTTTTAGGCTTTAGGGTTTCAGGGTTTATGCTCAGGATTCGAAAACTGATCTTTTTTCGAGCGCCTTTTTCCATGTGCTGAGATGTCCTCCTAGCTACAGAAGCCTTCCAGGAAGCGAGGGTTTAAGGCTCAGCGGCAGGAAGAGATCTGTTTGACCTATCTTATTGGGGGCCTTCTCTGCCATCTGAGCTTCTTTCGGGTTGTTCGGTCGGGTAGCCAGCGGGGCGAGAATCAACAAGTTCAGCTTAGGGGCCTTAATAATAAGAATAGGGGTGGGGGAGGGGGGTATACTATACTATCAACATAATAAGGAACCCACAAAACCCTATTCCCTATTCTCACTATTAAGGCCCCTGTATCTCTTCTTCAGCGGTTGCCAAGTCAGTAAGAAGATCACAAAACCCACAGGCCGCAAGCTTCACCCAGGAAGCAGATTATGCCGTCCCTGGTCCTTGCACAGCGGGCAGTTCATGACCAATTGCCGGACGTTGCAGGAGCCTCCTTGAGTAGCAGTCTTGCATTGCTGGGAATTCGCGAGTAGAGAGAACACCGGATCTCGACACCCTCAACAAAGGAAAGACTGTGTATACCATTGTGTACATGTCTGTACATGTGAATACATAAACAGAAACAGATATATTTACATTATTATATGTCATAGTCATGTGCACATAAAGACAGATCCACATCTGAGGACTTTGGGAAGCAGGGGGTACAATATAGCTTCGATGCATGAAAACGACGTGTATACCAACACATGGAACTGGATAATATAGGGGCCTTCATAATAAGAATAGGGGTGGGGGAGGCGGGGTGTACTATACTAGCAGTATACTAAGGAACCCCCCAAAAACCCCTGTTCTCACTATTAAGGCCCCTAGATACATTACCCATCTTCAGTTTGGCGCTGCAATCTCGGCTAATCGCACATCCAAACGTGAGACAATGGCAGAATGCACAAACCTTCAACCCAAAAGGCGCCTTCGCTTCGCGACAGCCCAAAAGAGACAGAATTCTCAAGACGGTGCCCCAAAAAAGACTGTGTCAGTGGATATTATTAGCTAAAAGGCGGTGAGAGGCCGCATGGGGCTCCAAGCTCCACACTCCCACTACACGACCACCAAAACGAGTTGAAATCCGGCATCCAAACCGCGAGCCGCACTGGTGCGGAGCACGATTTGCACGACAATATCCACACCGCACGGTTAGGCTTCATTTCGCAAGGACGAAACGCGCCGGACTGTGGCTTGACCTGCCAAAACTGGCAACCTTCCAACGGAAAACGTGACAATGGATCCCCGGATGGTGCTGGCGACAGGCAGGCACCACCCAAGAGCCGGAAAAGCTTGAATCTCAACCTCAATGCAGAACACGAACTATAGTATACTGTAATATAATGTAACACAACATAATATAACACAATATCGCAGAACACAACATGCCATTAGATACTATAATACCATACGGTCTAATATGATATAAAGAATGCAAAAATGTTCAACATCATCTACTCTGAAACAATCTAAACTCATGCTATTAGTTAGTACATAATCGAATATACTGCGATATATTATACTAAAATAACCTGATACGTTACAACAGTATAAAACACAATCGAATATGATATGATGTGATATCATAGCAGTATAGCACAATTCAAACAATTCAATCTATTCTAATCTAATGTACTACAACCTATTACGACATAATCGAATCTAACATGCTGTAATATAACCTAATCCAATATTTTATGATATGATGGAAGATAATGAAATATAGTAAAATACAATACAATAACATCGTCCGTTCTGGAGCGTAGTAAGCAACAGGTGTACCCCCAAGATCCGCCAAGCAAATTCCGGCAAACTTCGAAAGCTAAAGTATGCTAAGCTGCTTCAGTACCACCTGAGGAGACGCCCCACAACCCCTAAACCCCTAACCTTGACAACCACCACGCTGCCTTTGAGACCCGAGTAAAGACAGCATCTGCTTGACTGACCTTGTCATCCTTAAGGCCTTAAGTCTCCAAGACTTCCAAAAGCATACTCTAAAGCCCATGACCAGAAATCCTCTGAAGCCCTGGGATCTATCTGGTTTTCTTTCTTTCTCTCTCTCTCTCTCTCTCCCTCTCTGTCTCTCTGTCTCTCGGTCTTTGTCTATCTGTACAGACAGCAGGCATACAGGCAGGCAGGTGTGCAAATACATATATATATATATACACATACATATATACACATATACAAATACATATACATATGCATACATATACACAAAGACGCATATGCACATATACACATATACGCATATACACATACACACACATTGTGAACATGAGTGTCACCGTATCCCAATCATACCACAGTATACAAGCTCAAGATGTGCCCACTCACCTCCCGTCCACTTGCAAGGGACACAGCAAGTGAATAGAGAGGCACGCACGCTGGCAAAGCGCTCTTGAGGGCTACTCCTGACAGACAGCGAACACACAAGCAGAAAAAGTCACTCACAACATACACACTACACATACAGACTTACGTACATACTTACGTACATACATACATACATTACATACACACATACACATACATACTTACGCATATAAGCATGTGAATAGATATTGTGTGTATCTACATATATATATGTGTATATACACACACCTAGTCGTTTTTTGTTTGTCTGTTGTTTACATACTTGTTCATGTATTTATCTTTATATAAATTTACATGTGTGTTGGTTCTATATGCATATTATGTACGTGTATACGTGTATATATATATATGTATATATATATATGGTACGCCCCATCTATGTATGTACAATCTTATATATATATGTGTGTGTGTGTACTTGTACATGTTCGTCTTATGAATACATTTCATCAGCAGAGCCTGCACCCCCTACTTCCGCGCCTTTGGAGCCTCGCAGAGCGGCCGGTCGATCTTCGATAAAGCCCGAGCACATGCTCCTGTCAGGGCTCTTGGGAACAGGGTGGGGATCGGGATTGGGGCTTAGGGTTTGAGGGTTTGGGGCTCGTGGGTCTGTGGCTAAAAGCTTTGGGGTTTAGGTCTATGGCCTTACGGGTTAGAGGTTAGAGCTTCAGAGCTTCTGGCTTCTTCAGGGGCTTTTGAAATTGGAAAGGCCGGCAACGGATTCAGGTCCAGGAGCTGGGGTGCGGAGCTTGCAAGTTCAGACTTAAGCTGATCATAAGTCGTTACGGGGTTTGGAGGCTTCGAGTTTGGCTTTTGCAAAAGAACGCTTTTGAAAATATGCGGAGAATTGAGGAATATACCTTTAGTCATATTAGGGATCCTACTATAATTTAAGGTATATTCCTCAACTAATACCTGAAGAAGTGGCTTGCACCACCTCCGTTGGCGCAGGGCCCTGGCCGCCAGGCCGATTTTGAACAAGCGGACAATTCCTGCCAACTACCCACTTGTCGGGTATCATGGGGAACTAAAGGTTCACCTTTTTCATAATACAAGGATTATATAGGGGTTATACTAACCCAAAAAGGTTAACGGTTACCTACTCTACTTCTAGGACTACCATCCTGGCACCCTTCCACACCTCCAACACAGATCCCCGGTAGTGATAGGGTGGTAGGGTGCAGGCCAGTGGTGGTGGTAGGGGTGAGGAGGCAGGAGTGGTGGGGTTTGCGGGGGCAGTGGTGGTGAGCAGGTAGATGGTAAGGCCGGCTGGATAGGAGTAGTACTGCAGCTAGTGGTGGCTTCAACATCCGATTTTCAGAAATACTTCGTGACTACTACCTACTGCCAGGCCTGGATGGGCTTGGCCGCCTTTCACTTATCTAGAACTGCACCGCACATGATTATTTCAGGAATGCAGGTATTTAGTATAAGACTGATTGTGGCTCGGTCTTTGTCTGCAGTCGGGCTGTGTCTGCAGGGCACGGAACTTATGCCTATGCTGACATTAACACCCTGAAAACAGCGGCAGAAATCCGGGCTGGTTCACAGATTCGAGTGGGAATCCGTCTGGAGCTTGCCCGGCCAAAGCCAGTTGATCAGGGTTTACATTTTCAGTACCTGGGGCATCTGAAGGAACCATGGAACCACAGATCCGCAAGGCTGCAAGGATGTGAGGTGAAGGTCTTTGTTCTGAAGGGATCGGTGTTCTCGCGCACTAAAGGCGAAGTTAATGTTCCGGTTTTGAGCCCCCCTCTTCCGACAGAATGCAAACCTCGAGTCCTTGAAAGGTAGCCTCGCATGATGCATGCTCTTCGGGGCAGCTTGAGCTTGTAAATTCTAAAACCGGTTGCAACCCTCGCGCCTTAAAGGTGTCTTCGGGGCAGCTTGAGCTTGTACATTCTAAAAGCCCCCAGCCCCTAACACCTCCCGAAATGAGCATCGTGGCCTAAATCGTTCGATCCGCCACAGACTTCAGACTAAACACCCGCAGCTCTAAACCCCAATCCTAAATCCTTCAGGTGTTCGTCGACACTCAAGGCCCTTAACCCCAAAAGCACCCCGAAACCCTTGCAACTCAAGTCCTCTTCGGACAGCCCTGCATGCAAGAGCTGCATCGAGTCATCTCCTCCTCACCTGCGACTGTCCAGAGTTCAAAGGGCGCAGTGTGCTAAACTCAAAAAAAACAAGGGGCTTACTTAGGGTCGTTTAAGCGTTTCCCTAAACCCTAAACCCTAACCCTGACAGTGAACCCCATAAAGTTGGAAACCGGATTAAGGCCAAATAGTGCTGGGATTCCCTATACACTGCTCTTAAGGATTGAGGCTATTGGGTTTCAGTTTCCAACTCTTGGGCTTCTACTGTAATCCTTTTGGGGGGCGGACGGGCGGACGGTCTGGGGTTCAGGGCTGGAGTGCGAAGGCTGTGACACTATGCAGTATATAGAGGACCATTCAATGCCATTCAGCATAGGGTTTTAGGGTTTAGGGTTTAGCTGCGTTTACCGCCTGCGTTGCTATTAGCCTCATGATGACATTGACCGTCAGGCGAATGGCCAGGCCTTTGTTTCTGTCGACACAGAAGTTCTCACAGGTCTTCCTGGCCAGGGGATGACTATAAGTACGGTGGAATGCGGAAGCTTGATAGCTCTGGGCATCTTGGAGCGAGAGTTTGGGATTTTGGAGTGTGCAGAATGAGCCCACACTCCAAGACCACCGGAACCGGAACCCAAACACGAACATTTGAACCCTGGACCCTTGCCCTGAAGCACCAACTTCCCCCGCGTTGAGCGCTCCGGAGGTTCTCGACGGTTCGGTCTTGGGGTGAGAGCTCGTTTAGGTTTTAGGGTTTAGGGTTTAGGGTCTAGGGTTTAGGATTAACCGCTCCTTTTCATTCCACTATTGCATCCTGAAGAGCCCACAGAAACACTAGCATCCAGACTCACCTATCACCAATGGCATTCCCAGGCACCAACGACTTAGGGTTTAGGCTTTGAGACTGAAGTGAGACTGCACGCATCTCCAACCCGAACCGCAAAACTCACAAGTCCCGGCCACCCGGCTCCAGTGGATCTTCGGCTGCAACTTCCCACAACATCGGTAATACTAAATGCTAAAGTATCCCGATAAACCCAACAGTACCTGTCTAAAAAACCCACAATCCCCTTGCAAACCCGTCCGAGACGCTTAAATCAATTCTGCCATCCCCCAAAATTCCCTTATCAACTCAAGACCCACAACATCCTTACAGAGCCTTATAAAAATTCTCGCAACGGAAAATCCGAAGCCATTGGCACTAGGCCTCTCCGGATGGCAGAACTCCCCATCCGAGCATTGCAAGGAAGACAGGCAGCGTCCTCTCGGTGTTTTTTTGTACTGCCATGGGCTGTAAGGTTTTTGAGGCTTTGAGGGCTTTCGGGCTTTTGTGTTTTATGGTCAGGGAGTTTAGGGTCTTTGGGTTTACGGTTCAGGGATGCTTTTCTGTAATGGCTTTTGCTTCGAGTGCCGTAAGGCCTTGAGTTGTAACTCGCTTCAGGGCTTCGGGTTGAGATTCTAGAGCTGAGCGCACGGGAGTTGGGCTGACGATGTGAGGTTTTTTGCGTTGGGCTTGGGCTTGAGCAAGAACAGAGGGATGATGTCAGCAACATGGAGGATGGTCATCATGAACATCAAGAACGTCACCGCAGCCTCCATGGTTCTGATGATGGCGATCAGCACAGTCTATGTTGCCGACATCTGCATCATCATTTGTTTGCTCTGATTACTTTGCAGCAGACAACCTCATCATCATCCTAAGCAGTGGGCAGTAGTAGTAGCAGTAGTAGTCGTCGTAGTCGTAGTCGTAGTTGTTGTCGTTTTCGTAAATCGTGGTAGTAAGTAGCAGCAGCGGCAGTAGCAGAAGTAATTAGTAGTACAAGTGGCAGGAGGAGGAGTAACAGTAGCAGTAGTAGCAGTAGCAGTAAGAGTAGCAGTAGCAGCTAGCAGCAGCCGGAGCCGTCGTCGTCGTAGTAGGTAGTAGATAGTAGGTAGTAGGTAGTAGGTAGTAGGTACTAAGGTAGTAGGTAGTAGGTAGTAGGTAGGAGGTAGTAGTAGTCGTCGTCGTCGCCGGAGGAGGAGGAGGAGTACGAGGAGAAGCAGAAGCGGCAGCAGTGGTAGTGGCGATTGTGATGGTGCGGCAATCCGAGTGGCTGTAGCAGCGGCAGCAGCAACATTGATAGCAGTGGCAGTTGCAGTAGCAGGTTGGTGACTGGTAGCAGTCGTAGCAGCTGCAGTTGCTTGTGCTGGCGGTGGCGGTGACAATTCACCCGTTTGCAGCCGCGGCGCTCGTGATGACCTTGCGATTGCTGCTGTGGCTGCTGCGGCTGCTGCCGCTGCTGCTCCCGCTTCTGTGGTAGTCGTTCTTCTCGTGCTTGTTGCTGCTATGAGTGATGCGATTGTGGGCGCGCTTTTGATAATGCTCTCGTTCCTGTTTCTGCATCGCTTGTATTACCTGCCGACCTCAAACCATACCGAAAAGGCGAAGCGTCTCCTTTCTTTCCAGTCTCTGGCGACCCCGTGCTGCAGTTTCGCACATCTCCCAGCTGGTTGGAGGGCGGCTCTTCCTTCCGGTTCTGTTGGGCCAAAACAGGGGCTCAAGGATTGGGAGCTTTGGGGTTTGGGTTGAGAGTCTGGGGTTTAGGGTGGGTGTGTGCTTTGCAAGTGCGCACTTTCAACGGAAGTCCGAGTGCACTAGCAAGCCGTTCAGTGCAGTGATGTTCCTTCGAAGGGTATTGCTGCTTGCTGTCTTTGACCTTCTTCGTTTCGCCAAATATCGGCACCTTCGTAGTAAGAATAAGGTTTGGGGTATATTATACCAAAATCATAGTCGTAGTGGCTATAAGGGTGGACCAGAGAATCGCAATTTAAGCGAAGAGAATTGTTCGACTCCTTGCATTACTTCCCACAATCAGCCGCTAAACCCTAATATAGGGGCCTGAATAATTAGAATAGGGTTTTGGGGCCCATTATACTATAACTACTGTTGATGATATAAATCCTGCATTACCCATCATGAGGAATATACCATTATTCCCATAGTTTAGTCTCCTTAAGGCAATGCAGGATTTACATCATCAACCGTATCATAAGGAACCACCAAAATAGTATAGGTAATTATTAAGGCCCCTACAGTATCAGCCAGCAGCTTCGTCAGAAAATCTTCGATGTTAAGGTCTCGCATGGACCGAAGAAACTGTAAGCCCAAAACCCTGAAACCCCGCAAAAACCTGAAAGCTCTGGAAAATCCTGAAACATGAAACATCTCTAAACCCAACTGTAAGCTCTAAACCTTAAAGCCGGAATTCTATATTATACATAAATCCTGTAAGCCCCATACTCTAAACTCTGCAAAGCCCTGAGCCCGGCATACCTCCAGCAGCACGTTGGCTTTGGAGTCTGACGCAGATGTCGGTCTCAGAGACGCCTGCATTGCTGCCATCAAGTGCAAGCAAGTAGTTAAACCCGAGCTCACATACAGCTGCATGAATGAGATTGATCTTCGCGAGATCCGGGAGCCCAGTCGATTTGCGAGCTGTTTCGGAAATCTGCGCCGTGGCAGCAATGTCGCAGCTTGCATGAAGTTGAACGAAATCGGGCAACTACAGCACTCTGTCCTTCAAAACATCGGAACTGCAAGATGGGTGAGGCTTGTCAGATTTCAGACTCCTACATTTTACTTCTCACACTAAATCTGCGTATTGACGACTTCCTCCCACTCTCAAAGCCTACAGGTAAACCGAAAGGTGTTGGATGTTATGGGGGATTTGAAAATACGGCCTTCCAGGCAAACCACCAAGGCCTCAAACCCTAAATCTTACGGCGCGAAAGCCATCAAACCATGACCCGTCAGCCCTAAACCCTAAGCCCTAAAAGCCCTAAACCCTAAAACGAGGGAAGCAGGTTTCGCAGGGCCCTCGGGAGTCGGACTTTGAGTGCTTAAAGCCAGACACCCTGAGCTTTAAGCCCCCAACCCGCACCCCTAAGGCCCGCTTTAGGGTTGGGGGTTTAGGGTTTAGGGTTTAGGGGTTTAGGGTTTAGGGTTTAGGGGTTTAGGGTTTAGGGGTTTAGGGTTTAGGGGTTTAGGGGTTTAGGGTTTAGGGTTTAGGGGTTTAGGGGTTTAGGGTTTAGGGCCCCCAAAACCCTCAGAAACCCTGAAAAGCCACCTACAGCCCAAAATCTACCCCCCCCCCAAAGCCCGTCATCCGCCCGTGCAGGGCTGCAGAGCCTGGCTGCGCGAAGCATTTGGAGCTGGTCTCAAAGGTGCCTGGAAAAAGAGATTTAAAACCCTGCATTGGAGGTTCATGGGTAGTTACAAGTTGGGTTATAAGTAAGGCAACTATACTTATAACCCGTATTAGGGGACTTATAGCCCCAGTTTTTACTACCCGTGAACCTCCGAGTGTTCTAATTAGTTAGTAAGGCCCCCAATATTACAATACTCGCCCAGGGTTCCTTGCAGGCCCCAAACCCTATTCTAATTATGCTGATATGACGCGAAAAAAATTGCATACAGAAATGCAACTGCACAGAGCACAAACGCTATACACGGAAGTCTCCGCGACGAGAGTCAGCCTATAGACAGGAAGGCATATCGTAACCTTTGGTAGAGCTCCAGGGTAAGATTAGGATTGGGCTTAGGCTTTGACTGTTAAAAGCATACACCCTGGATCATAATCCCTAAACCAGAAAACCTACACCCCAACATAAGCCCTGAACCAGAAAACCTAAACCCTAAACCAGAAACCCTAAACCACAAAACCTAAACCTATAAACCCTAAGACCCTAAGACCCTACGCCCCCAAACCCTGAGCTCAGGATTTCGAGCCTTGGCAGTTGGAATCACCACTGCCGTGTCACTCGGTAAAGGAACCGAGATCCAGAGCCTCTGTTTGGATCTTAAGGCCTTTAGGGTTTAGGATTTAGGGCTTAAGGCCTTCGGGGTTTAGGATTTAGGGCTTAAGGCCTTTAGGGTTTAGGATTGAGGGCTTGAGGCCTTTAGGGTTTAGGATTTAGGGCTTAAGGCCTTCAGGGTTTAGGATTTAGGGTTTCGGGGTTTTGGGTCTGGAATTTGTTTGGGAATTTATGTTTGTTTTTTTTGGTTTTTGTTGCGGGGGGCCTGGGTTCTCTGTACTAGTTTCTAAATACTTCAACAGCAAAAACCTCTATTTTCGTTGCTCACTACGTTTTTTGGGTCACGTAGCAAACAAATTTAGTGGCCACTTGGCCACGGGGATAAAGCTTCAGGGTTCAATGTTTTAAACACGGCCCCTCATTTGGCGATTCGGCTCATCATATATCTTAAACGCGCCCCCTCGTAAGCATGTCCGTTTTCATCGTATATCTTAAACACATGTATCTTAAACACACCCCCTCATTTGGCGATTCCGGTTCATCAATCATATATCTACAATACGCCCCCTCATCTGGCGATCTGGCGATTCTGGTTCATTGTACATCGACAACACACCACCTGATTTGGCAATTCCGGGTCATCATACATCTACAACACGCCCCCTCATTTGGCGATTCCGGTTCATCATATGTCTTAAACACGGCCCCTCATGTGGCGATTCCGTCTTCATTGTCATATATCCACAACACGCCCTGTCATTGGCGATTCCTGTTCATCATTTATCTACAACACCCCCTCATTTGGCGGTTCCGGTTCGTCATATGTCTTAGACATGGCCCCTCATTCGGCGATTCCGTCTTCATCATATATCTTAAACACGCCCTCTCATTTGGCGATCCCGGTATATCATATATCCTAAACACGCCCCTTCATCTGGCCATTCTGGTTCATCATATATCCACAACACTCCCCGCCATTGGCGATTCCGGTCCATCATATATCTACAACACGCCCCCTCATAGGCGATTCCGGTTCATCATATGTTAAACACGCCCCCTCATTTGGCGATTCCGGTTCATCATTTATCTACAACACGCCCCCAAACACAATGATCGCATGATGGGCTACAAAAAGGGAAACTCAGAAACTTTGGGCGCAGCCCCCCCATTGGCCAACAGATTGCTCGCATGATACGATCCAAAAACACTCACATGCTTTGAAGCAAGCTTGCACGGCTCCAAAAAGCGCGGGGGTTTCTGGGGCAGCCACCCCCATTTGCAAACAGAATGCTCGCATGACAGGATTCGAAAACACGCATACGCGTTGAAGCGAGCTTGCACGGCTGAAGAAAGCGCCGGGAGCAGCCCTTTCCCCCAAGTTGCAAGCAGAATGCTTGGTGGGCTCTACAGAGACTGCTTTGAAGCAAGCTTGCACGGCTCAAAACAGTGAGGGGTTAGGGGGGCGCAGCCCCCTGCCAGTTGCAAACACAATGCTGCATGATGGGTTGCAGAAAAACTCAGATGCACTGAAGCAAGGTTGCACGGTTTGCCCTCCCAACTCGTTCTTTCTGTCAGTCCTTGGTTCGTTCCTTCTTCCTTTTTTATTATTTCAGTTAGTTCTGTCTTTCTTTCTGTCTTGGTCTCTCTCTTTCTTCCTTAGTTCATTCGTTTCTCTCGTTCCTTCTTTCGTTCTGTCTTTCTTTCGTTCTGTCCCTATCTTCTTCCCTTCAATTTCCATGGCAGTAAAGAGAAAATATATATTTCCAATCGACCTAGCGCCTAAACCCCAGTAGGCGTAGTAGGCCCTAGACGCCAGACCCTAAACAAAGCCCCTAAACAGCGAACCCTAATAGGCTAATTGGGCTGCTAGTGGCTGCTAGTGCGGTTTTGAGCGTTTCGGGTCCCGAACCAAGGCTCCAGGAACTGAAACTAGGTGGGGTTTAGGGTTTAGGGTTTAGGGCTTTTAAGGCTTTTGAAAAAGAGTAGTAAATAAGATCCTCTTAAGCCCAATAAGGGAAAATATAAAATGTCCCAAAGCCCTGGGAAAGGAATCCCGACAAGTTGCTGGCCCTTGAAATGGGGGAGCTTTCAAATTGGAATAAAGGACCTTGTCAATTAGAGTAGTAGGGTCTTGGGAACAGCGAGGATACTAGATATTCATACCTCTACAGGATTTTGAAGTTCAGGCCCGTGCCGGGAGACCCGAAAAGCTCTTTGTGTGAAGCGGGGAGTCGTCGAAGCGGGCGGCAAATATGAACAAGGAAAGCTTGTAGGGTGTGGGTCTTTTTTTGGGTGAGGGTCTAGTGTATCTGGGGTTTAAGAATCCCCTACATCCAACAAACTCCGTGTCTGCAGAATACAAATTGACATGACCTTCAGCGAAAGCATCCGGACTTCCCTCAATAAACAGAAGACCCAGCCCAAGCTCGAAGCCGCCCTCTTAGGGTGCAATATAGGGGCCTTAACAATGAGAAAATTTAGGCTCCTTTGGTAGGGTTTGCCAATGCCAAGCTTCCACAGGACTGTGGCAACCGCAGCGATCACCAAGGTGTAAAGCAGCGCAGACAGCGGCTTCTTGCACATGGGACCTCGCCCATGCCCCAGCTAATATAGGCGCCTTAATAACTAGAATAGGGTTTTGGGGCCCACTATACTATGTATAATTATAATCAGGAGCCCCCTAAATAGTATTGGTAATTGTTTAGGCCCTGTAGTAAACCCTAAACCCTAAAACCATACCGCATCATGAACCTTGAAACTCGCTAGCTCTTCCGACCGATTAGAGCCAGAGTGCCACTGATGCAAGCTATCCACGCAACATAGGGGTCTCAAAATTAGATTTGGCGTTGGGGGTGCATACATTGATATAGTCAGACAAGTTATCACTCCGAAGGCCTCCATGATTAGTCTTGTGTTGAGGAGCTTCTTTGGGTTTAAGGTGCTTGTAGCAGCTAAGGCTTAAGATTAGGTTTAGGGTTTAGGGTTTACAGAGTTTGCGGGTGTAGGATGTAGGGTTCCAGAAAACATAGCTTGAGCCTCGCAGGCTCAAATTTCGCTCAGAAGCCTGCAGCCAGCAGCCTCCCAGCGCCTGAATCCCTAAACCCTCAAAGCCCGAAACCCTGAAACTCCTGAACCCTTAAACCCATGAACAATCCCTGAACCCCCAGACTACCCTTCTCTTACACCGACCACAAGTCGCGCGCCGTGGTTTAACATAAGGCCCTTAATGGGTTTTATAGGGAATATGGCCGCAATGGGAACCCGAACGACATTTATTGCTATGTAGTTCTTCAAGCCCCGATATGGGTTTAGCCACCCTGAGGCTCCATAGTAGTTCCTTTCTGGGGTTCATATTCAGAATCCTAGAAGGTATGATCCCAAAAAGGAACTACTATGGAGCCTCTGGGTAAAGTGGTGCTTCGCAAAGATGACATAAAGAAGATACTGGGGTCTGAAGTCTAAGCCTATTCACTTTAAGGCGCAGAGGCTTCGAGCTCAGGGTATACTGACCCTAAACACTGAACCCAAGTCTCTAAACACCCCCAAACCATAAACTGTAAACACTGGGTATACCCACAACCCTAAACCCAAAACCCTTAACCCCAAACCCAAAACCCAAAACCCTAAACCCTAAACCCAACACCCTAAACCCTAAACCCAAAACCCTAAATCCGAAACCCTAAACCCTGATTAAACCATAAACCCTAAACCCTAAATCCTGATTTAACCCTAAACCCTAAACCCTAAATCCAGATTTAACCCTAAACCCACCACCTTGGCGCTTGGGAACTGCAGCGGCTCTACTGCAGCGGCTCTGGGGGCCTTTTCGGTCGCTGCAGTCGCCGGCAGCTCTGCAAACGATGCAGTCTCTTGTGGACTGCGTCAAAATACATACATAATGCAGGGGCCTTAAGCATTAGAATAGGGCTTGGGGGGCATATGGTTAGATGCTATGAGTATAACAAGGAACCCCCAAAGTAGTATTGGAGTGCGTCAAAATACATACATAATTAATCTATCTGCAGCTTTATCTGCATGAGTTATGTGCTGTTCTCACACATCGTCGACTGCTAGCGGCCAGCGCGGATGTATGCATGTATGTACCTATAAGTATATAGTCATATATATATATATATATATATGCATATTATATAGATAGATAGACAGATAGAAAGATAGGTAGATAGTCTACCTATAGATAGATTGCTAGTTAGATAGAGAGGTGACAGATAGCCATACACCATGTTCCATGCACCAACTTTGAAACCTGTTCCGACACCGGACAGCGACCAGCTCCCTCCCCCGAGTTCTGCATAATGACCACAACCAGAACATTGATATCAGTATGATATCAGTAACAATCAGAAG
Organism: Symbiodinium sp. clade A Y106; assembly: GCA_003297005.1. Lineage (NCBI taxonomy): Eukaryota > Dinophyceae > Suessiales > Symbiodiniaceae > Symbiodinium > Symbiodinium sp. clade A. The sequence continues at coordinate 99,364 of BGNK01001866.1, read as the reverse complement.
AGTATTCCCGCTTGGGGACTGTACATCTTGAATTCCCCCCCCCCCCCCAACAACCCACAAGTAAAACCCCAAACTCAGCCCTGAATTCTGCTCCACCTGTTAGGACCCTGAAGCTTAAGTACGGAAACATGAGGATGCAGTGGTGAGTGGGCAATCGGTCCAAGGCGCAGATGCCTCTCCAGTACAATTTCGGACTCTGTTTTTTTCAGAATAGAGATTTATGGTTTGGGGTGCAGATTCTTGCTGGCTTAGGGCTCAGGGCTTAGGATTTAGGTTTATGTAAGGAGTAGGGAGTAGGGTCTTGGGTGTAGGGCTTCAGCTACGAAGCTATCGCTGCCTTTAGGACGAGACTGCATTGGGCGTAGTTAATGAGGCTTCGGTGCGATGAGGAGGTTTACGATGTTTTGGCAGGGTTCGACATCGTTAGCCCCTGAGCCATCATTAACAATCTGAAATGCAAATTTCTGCATAAAGAGTCTCACACAGTGGTGATAGCATAGGAGCCTTAATAATTAGAATAGGGTCTTGGGGCGTATAATTACAATAAGGAGCCCCTAAAATAGTATTGGTGATTATTGAGGCCTCTATGACTGGCCCCTATGATACTCAGGACCTCCAACAAGGCTGATGCGCACTCTAAAAGTCCCGATTGCCCCATGCAGCTATGCGGCGCTTTGCCTCAAGCAGGTTCCACTTCAAGAACCCAAGAAGCCTGTACAGTGTAAAGGCCGTTCCAGGTAATTCGAGGATGGGGGTCTATCTTCGATAGAGCCCATGTGGAAAAAACTGAGTCCTTCTATGGGCGCTCTACGCCTGCTCCTGAAAGGAGCTAGAGCCTACGATACGCCGCCTTCACCGCCCCGTGTTGCCAATGCGGGGGTTTCGGAGTCTGTCCTTCCCGGTACAACCGTCAGTTATTACTCCTATTATGCCCAGCTGCACGCTAGCGTGTTGATCGAATTTCTTAGATAATGTTAATGTTTCTGTCATTATCCATCAACCAGCATTCCGGCGATGCAGCCGGTCATCAGGCAGGCAAGAGTGCCAGTCACCTTAGCTGCACTACGATCTGCCGACATCATTAGTAATGTTGGCACTAGTTTTGTTCTGGTTGTCATATGACCGTGCATTCGTCGTAGTGCTGCTGTCATGGTCAGTCTTCTTCAATGATTATAGTTCTTCAGTGTAATGTTGACGACAAATTTATTCCAGTTTTTCCGTGTTGTTCCGGCGTTCTCCCAGCTTGCGTGTTCTGGTGTTTTTCGTTTTCGGGTATCTTGTCCATGTTGGCCATTTTTGATGTGACTCCTGTTCCGAACATGGTTTGCAAGGGCCGTCTAAAGCAAGAGCCCTTTGCTCCTGTGATTAGGACGGAACATGAAAAACAAAAACGCCTAGAAACTAATGGGTCCGGGGTGCGTCAGTCCTTCCGAAATCGACGACTTCTTAAACGTAGTGTATTGATTTCTCGTATGGTTCTATTCGAGATGGGTTGTTCCAAAGGTCGCTCGGAAGAAGTCCGAACCCTCGCCCTGGACCAGGAATCGTAGCAACATGTTCACGCGTATTCCTTGTCTAGGGTTTAGGGGGTTTAGGGTTTAGGGGTTTAGGGTTTAGGGGTTTAGGGTTTAGGGTTTAGGGTTTAGTCTAGGCTCTGCGTTGCTTCTGTTGCATGTTTGCAGCACGACGATAGGTGGCAGGGTGTGTTGGGGTTTTGGGATAAGGGATGATCTCGGACTTCTGATGCTCCCCCAACCTAAACCTCATATAAGCCCTAAGCCCATATTCCTAAAGCCAAAACGGTATGTCTAAACACTACCTCCTAAGCCCTAAACCCGAGTTCCTATGCCTAAGCCCTAAACCTGGGTTCCAGATTAGAATCCGGAAGTGACGTGATTGCTTTTTGGCGGCCAGACGGGTTGTTTTGCCCCGATGCAGAACATCAGCCGTGTTTTGCTGTTTACCCGCCGGGCTTGCAAGCCCGACGCCGTGACTGCGTGAGTGTGAGAGTGTGATGTGAGTGAGCGAGTGAGCGTCCGGGCCGCAGTGTGTGGGGGTGGAGGGGGAGGACAAACCAAAGCACTCCGACCATGAAGCACCTTTAACACCTCGACTACCGGAACGGTGCCCACAAAGAAAGATCCCAAGGAACGATAGAAGAACGAACAAGTAGCCAGCAGCGCCCAGCTTCCATAGCCCTTTTCTGATACACCTATTTCGAAGCTGAATGTAGTTTATATGAGTACTTCTCCAAATCAGTGTCCCCTTTAGGGTCTTTTTGGCAAGGGTGCCGTACTTTTTGGAGGACCCTAGTTTAAAGAACTACCCATATGGCCTTCATAGCCCCATTTGGGAGTTTCCCAAAATAGGGGACCCTAATGTAGTACCCTAAATAGTAGGATCCTTATTATAGGGACCCCAAAATAAGGTACCCCTATTTTTGGAAACTCCCAATTTGTGAGGTGCTTGCTTCAAAGCCAACACACCCGAAGATCCTGGGTCCTTGGGTTTGTTCGGATTTTTTAGGGGTTTGGGTTTAGGGCTTAGGGCTTAGGGTTTAGGGTTTAGGGCTTAGGGTTTAGTTTAGGGCCTAGGGTTTAGGGCTTAGGGTTTAGGGTTTAGGGCTTAGGGTTTAGTTTAGGGCCTAGGGTTTAGGGCTTAGGGTTTAGTTTAGGGCCTAGGGTTTAGGGCTTAGGGCTTAGGGTTTAGTTTAGGGCCTAGGGTTTAGGGCTTAGGGTTTAGGGTTTAGGGCTTCGGGTTTAGGGTTTAGGGATCGTGTCTCGCCGATCATCAGCATGTGACGTTGCTCTGCTACTCTGTGTTAGTCCTATCTTTGCTGTTGTTGGTGCTTGTAACCTAAAACCCTTCAACACTAAAAACCCTAAAAACATGAAAACCCTAAACCCTAAATCCTCAAAACCCTAAAAACACACCAAAAACCCTTCTAAAAACCCTAAATCCTAAACCCTAAACGCTCACTGCAAGTGGCCATGGCCCGGAAGCCCAGCGCAGCAAAGTCCGCCTTCCGCAGAGGCTCCAGCGTGGAGAAACCGCCCACCTTCCGAACTTAGCTTCCTACATAAATGGGAGTTTCCGAAAATAGGGGTACCCGTTTTGGGGGGCCCTTATAATAAGGATCCTACTATTTAGGGTACTAGATTAGGGTCCCCTATTTTCGGGAACTCCCAAATACATCAACACATATATGGCGGCGCTTCAAACGCTGAGCCTTTGTCTCTGGTTGAGGGTTCCAGGGTTGAGGGTTCGGGTTTCAGGTAAACGGGAAAGGTCTGGGATTTAGGGTGTCTCGTATCACAGTGAACATCTTGCCATGCTATGTTTTCTGTATCGTCATTACGGCCATTACTGATTACTCGTGGAGGGAGCACTGACAACTAGTAGTATTCTACCTACTGGTGGTCGTGTAGTTAATGTAGGAACCTGATTAAGAAACCCTGGGCCTATAACCCCAAAATAGTAGGATTCATGTAAGGCACCCTAATAAAGGTTCAAGGTTTTGGTTCCTACATTATCCTGCTCCTCATCCTGGAAGGAGTCGAGGGCTGCAAGCATTCAATGTTTCAGAATTTCCCAACGTAGGGTTGGTCATGTAGAGCCCAGACCCGAATCCCGAAACACTAACAGCGAGACCTGTATGAAGCCCCAAACCAAAGAGGCCTCAAGGCTCAAGATTTCAGTGAAGCGCTGCAAAGTTTGGTTTCTGGGCCGGAAATGCCGCAAAATCTGAGAGGATTGCCATTGCTAAGTCAACAGCGCAAAAAAGTGTTCAAAATGCGTGGAAAAAAAGCCGTGCGATACTTCCCGAAGATTTTAATTTTTCGAAGCTCGTATAGAGTTGTCGAGCTGATGCACGCAACCCCAAAGTGCTACAACAGTGGTGTACGCCACACAAAACATGTTGCAGGATTTGTGAGAAGTGAACGTGGCGCTGCTGGTATGGCTCTGGGAGTAGGGGCTGTGAGCAAAGTTTCGACCCCCGACATGGTCATAGTATTGTACTAGGCCGGAACACTTTGCACTTCTACCACCCCCCAAACACAGTAGAAACCTAGGGAAGGTCCCTGCAAACACTTAGTTCATTTTCCAGCCGTAGACTGTGGGGGAGGTTGCATCCACGCAGCGTTCCGCCCTCTTGGCGATCCGTGCGGTGCTTCAGCCGCAATGCGCGGTGAAACGGAAAACAGGGGGGAGCCCAAGCAGCCCCTGTTGTGGAGTGTACAGTCGGGATTTCGGGATTTCTTGGGGAACTGAATGCCTGGTGTGCCTTTCTGTTGCCTGTTTCCTGGAAAATTGCGCACTCCACAGAAGCTCCGATCTAGAGCTGACCGGCTTCCGTAGCCAAGACATTGACGGCGGCGTACACTGCCCGGAAACTGCTACACGCAGTCTACCATCAGGAAACAAGGAAAGCAGTGGTTGCCCCTGCCCTTAGAGAGTTATTAACTGCATAAGTACTGCATACGGTCATCGCTACAAGTACCGATGCTCAGCAGTCCCACTAGCAAGATTGTCGTGCAGCGAAACTGGTTTTGGTTAGGAATACCTTCATCTAATTCAAAAACGACAATAACTTTCCCAGATTGTACCTCCGTCGGAGCCCAGCCCATCATCATTTTCAAAGACACACGCGAGTATCAGAACGTGCTCAAACTTGAACTCGTTGCTGACATCGCTGGTCTCTTTCATTGGGAAGGCTGGCATCAGGAGGGTTTCGGGAGTCTAGGTGTTCAACGTAACGCCTGCCTCCCAGGAAGCAGCATAAGACACACGGCCAACCTGAAACTGTAACTATTTTGGAACCCGTATAGTAATCCTTACAGGACACTTATGGCAACCCAAACCCTAAACCCCTTCCGGTGAACCTGGCCTGAACACCGATAGAGCCAAAGTTGGAAAAACCGCAGAGGGCGTAGGTCGCGATGATTTCCTTGCGAGCATGGCAAAAGTACGCTTTAGGCTGCGAGCTTGGGGCTGGATAGAACCTAAAGATGCTTGCGTTGAGGTGCAAGCCTCTACCGGCTGTTGTGAAAGGTTCCTGGCCTGCTGGTTTCAGGAGGTTGACGAGCTTCGCGGAGTGTCGTGGGCTCTAGAATACCCCAGTCCTAAGAGTCCAACCGAACTAACGACCCTTAAACCCTAAACCCACCCCCCTGAGAAAAAAGAAAGCGTGAAAGCAGCCGAGGATCTGCATTCTTGCTGATGGCCCCCTTGGCTTTCAGGTCCTCGAGGTTTCTGTAGGCCACGAACTCATTGAGGATGGTCTTCTGGCCTTTGCTTGGTTTTTTGGGGGGTTTAAGTGCTTTTTAATGCAGTAGCCCCCTCTGGGTTTAAATGTTTAGGGTTCAGGGGCTCAGGGTCAAGACCTGGGCTCGGGGGTGACGATGGTCCTGCGGCCTTTGCAGCTTTATGGAAGCTTCAGATTGCATCAGACGTCGCCAAGCCGTAGTCTCTGGTATATATCTAAATGTTGCATCTGGAACCCCCAATGTTACGATTTGGGTGGCGCTATATTCGTCATGACTTGGGGAACCCTACATCTTTCACGACTCGGATAGCCTTCGTGACTTGCGGGACTGCACTTCACGACCCGGTTCTCTGATTTAATTTAAAGGACAGTGTTAATATGAAAGGCATTGTTCAGCAGAATTCCAGGGCAGGAGCTGTGGCACCGCCGGGGATCTGTATCCTTCACGTTTTGGTGGTACCCAAGATCCTTCAGGACCCGCGAATCCGAAAAACCCGAAAACCCTAAAGCCCCCGAGCCCCAAGACTCTAACAACTCTAAAGAACCTAAAACCCTAGAACCCTTTAAGCCGAAGAACTATAAGAACCCCCAAACATTTCAACCTCGGAACCCTGACAAAACCCTAAAACCCTAATCCCTCAGAACCCTGAAAGCACAAAACAGAACTTAAATATCCTATTAAATATCAATCTTTGACAAACTAAAAGAAACCCGAGCAGCCGATAAGCAGTCCCACGCTTTGGCAATCTTCTGAAGGCACTCCCATGAGCCTGAGGGTTCAGGGTTTAGGGTTTAGGGTAGGTGGAAGTCAGATGGGGGCCTTCGCAATGAGAGTGAGTCTAGGGTCCAGGGTCTAGGGACCCTCATTAGGAATTAAAATGGGGCTCCTGTAGAGAAAGTTGGGACCTTCATAAACAGAATGGGGTTCCTTCAACTCGATGAATATAGGGGCCGTAGTGAGGAACATGGTGGCCCTTAAAGAATATAGGGGTCAATGTCGCAAACTGTGCAATGCAACAGCAGTTGGTGCGCATCGTCATCATCGCCATCGCCATCCAAGCTATACTAATCGCATTAGCGTAGCGTATCAGGTCCAAGCAGCAGTGCCAAAGGCCAGAGAAGGTAGGACAGCACCTGACTCACTTCAAGCTTCCAGATGAGATGCCGAGTTCCCTTCGTGACACAGCCCCCTTGGTTGCCCGGGGAAGATCTTGTCTCGAACAGGCTGCACTTATAGGTTGAGGGCATAGGGGATCTGCTGCTGATAGGCTCCGGAAGAAGAATACCCAGCATTTCTGAAGAAGCGATCGTAAACCCCTAGATCGTCTTCTCAAACACTGGCAACCTTTGAGCCATCCTCCGCCACTGTTTCTTCGAGTCTCAGAACTGTGGAACCACCACAAATAGTAGGACCCTTCTCAGCCTTTGAAACCCATGTCTTCAACAACGAGAACTGATTTCTCCAGCAGCCACTTCTCTCCTATGAGGCGCCCAAACTCCCTAAGCCCTACTTAAAGCCTTAAGTGCCAACGTGTACAGCATCGCCAAGGCCGTGAAACAGAGGAGACCGGCTGCACAAGCCCCTGACACATATGTCACGGATCGAAACAAATTTACGATGATTAGTGAATCCTGGGATCCCCCATACCTTACCTTAAAGGCAGGAGGAGAATGATGTTCCAACTTTCGGGCTTCTGCTTTTTAGGTGGATCCTTATTTGACTGCCGATGGGCCTTGTCGAATGTGAGCCCAGTGATGCCCACAAGATCACCGGTGAACTCCAACCTGAAGGTTGAGGTCAGCTCGCCGGCTTCAGGATTTGGGATTCAGGGGCTTAGGGGTTCGGGGCCTAGGGTTTAGGGATTAGGGTTTGGGGTTTCAGGCTTTGGGTTGGGGCTGCTTTGCTCAATGGTTTTAGGTCTTGAGGTTCGCTGTTCGCATTGCCGGGCGTTTAAGCTCTGGGTCTTCCTGTTGCACTTGTCATGGCTTTACGGGTTTAGGGGTTGAGGGTTTAAGGCGTTACGGTTTTCGGGCTACGGGGTTTAGGTGCTTTAAAGTGTGATTTGGATATGTGGTCACAGGTCGTGCATGGGGCTCGACTTGGATTCGCGGTTTCTGGGCTGGGCATGATCATCCTGCCCATCACAAGCAGAAGCATTCACAGTGTCATGAGCATTTCTCTTATGTACGGGTCCGAATTAATCAAACTTAGTATGAACCAAAAACCCTGTTCTAATCACTAAGGCTCGTATATTACTGCTTCTCACGCCGGGCGGCGATGAGTTGAGAAAGGCCATAATTGACACGGCGGCAATGAGCATGGCTGCGACGCAGGCAGCCTGAAAGCATAGACCAGGCCAGATTTCAGGCACCGCGCGTCAGGGCTTAGGGACTTCGGGACTCTGCGGCTCAAAGTCTTAACAGGTGCGGTTGACTGCCACAGTAATAAGAGCTACGAGACCGTGGCAGGACTATTGTGTGTCAAACAAGAAACTGCAACGCAATATCCGGCTTCCTGTTGACCTGCAGCAAGGAGCCGAATGGGCAGGACCAAGAACTGGTTGAGGCGTGGCTGCATGCGCAGATAGATGCAAACATGAATACAAGTTGAATACACAGATGCATACGCATGCACAGACATACATACACACGCATGTACAGACAGACGGACGGACGGACAGACAGAGGGGCAAAGATAGCCGACATAGACGCAACAAAGGACAACAAGGACACGTGGAGAAGGGAGAACAGAGCAGAGAGAACAGAGTGAGACAGAATGTGCAAGAAACAAGAGAAAGAGAGAGAGAGAGAGAGGGAGGAGGGAAAGAGAGATAGATAGAGGAGTGCAGCAGTCGAGAAGCCTGGAATGCCGGAGTGAACTTGCGGAAGTCTCCAGAATCGAGCCAAGCGACCATGGCCATTCCGGTCATGACCCCGTTGGTCATGGCCTCCAGGATATTCCCGGCCCCGTCGCCTGCGAGGACCTTGAGAGTGTTGGTCCTGTTGCTGCGACACAGACGGCGGGGATGAATCCTTGGGGCTTATGGGTTTAAGGATTAGGCTTGAGGGTTTAGGGAGCATTTGCTGAGACTTCTACAGCCCATCTTAAGACTTTGCCTAGAGACTCCACGTTGAGGCCTTCGTTTCGGATTTCATGCTTACAACTAGGGCTAAGGCCCGCAGGACGCCACAGTAATTGCATCACTCCTGCTTTCCGGCTTTGAAATGCCACGTCGAGGCGACGTGATGAAGTAGGGCTGAGGATTTCGGTGAACGAATATATGTATATTATATATATATATATATGATCCCGGTTCGGCCGTCCCCCCCCCCCTCCCCCCCNTCTCTGTCTCTCTGTCTCTCTGTCTCTCTGTCTCTCTGTCTCTCTGTCTCTCTGTCTCTCTGTCTCTCTGTCTCTCTGTCTCTCTGTCTCTCTGTCTCTCTGTCTGTCTGTCTGTCTGTGTATATATATATAAGCATATATATATATGTGTGTGTGTAAGTATGTGCAGAGTACATATATGTATAGAGACATACACATACATACATGTGTACATATATGTATGTATGTGTATATGCATATGTATATGTACACATAGGTGTATATGTATACGTGTATATGTATCTATGTATGTATTTATGTATGTGTATGTATATTTATATATATATATATGTGCACGTAAATGTGTCTGTATCTGTATGTATATGTATATGCATTTGTATGCGTCTGTGGCTGTGTATGCTTATGCATATGTGTATGTAGATGGAATTGCATGTGCGCGTGAATGTGTGTATGTATGCATGCCTCTCTGTCTGTCTATCTGTCTATCTGCCTGTCTCGCTGTGTGTGTGTATCCGTCTGTCTATCTGTGCGCAAGTGGGTACATATACACACAAGCATACACACTGGCTTCTTCGGAACATGCGCGAGTGTATATCAAAGGGCTCCTTTCAGATTCACTGACGCTAGCAATAAACACACCTAAAGTCAGATAGGCCGGTGGTGTTTAGGGCTGTGGTGTGTTGGCCTGTCACACTCTCGAGTCTTCGAGTCTTAGAGACTTCAGAGACGTTGAAATTCTTTGATGTTTGCTTCTAGGCTTGGGAAATGGGAGATTGAACTCTAGTCGTGTAGAGATTCCGAAGATTGGTCTCGCGAGTTCATGATGATCTCATGGCTCTGAAGATGGCTGGTACCCCTTATGGTAGTCCTTAAGGAATCGTACCCGAATGATTCCCTTTTCGCAACCTCCTCTGGAACCGCCACAGTACAACCCTTATGGAACCCTTGCCAACCAAAACAAAAATGCCATAAACCCTTAACCCTAAACGGCAATGAAAGGTAACAGGAACGATTCCTTCGCACGGGAGATCTAAGTATCCAAGGCAGTCCTCGGAATCTCAGTCTCCGGATAAACCTGCAGCAGCACTCGCGGTGAATTGGCTTCAAGGTTGAGGGTTTAGGGGTTTAGAAAGTTAGGGGTTCAAGGTTTTGGGTTTCGGGTTTCGGGGATGAGATTTTTGGGACTTGGGGTTTAGGGTTGGGAACTAAGGAATCAGGCCGCGGCCCGGATCTGGCTTCATAAATGCTTGAGCAGGGTCACAAGAACCTCAACGAGCCTGCTGAGTAATCACAGGGCTTCAAACATTAGAATAGGGCGTTGGGGGGGGGGGGCGGAATATGAAAAATTTGAAAAACTGTCTCACAACTATGTGAAGGAACCCCTATACAATAACATTTGTAACTATTCCCCATATATCATCCGTTGCCGGGCAGATCTGCAGAAGCCTGAAGCCTAAACACTGAACCCAAATCAGCATACTGCAGTGGTTCATACACCCCCAAGCCCCCAAGCAAACTAAAAAGACAGACCCTCATAAAGCCCCTTAACCCCAAAGACTCTGCCTAGTACGCTCTATGGAGCCCTTTCAAGCAACCCTACAAACACCCTGGAAAGCCCTCTTGGACATCCTAGACCTATACCCTAAGCCCTAAGCCCTAATCTACCCAAACCCTAAACCCTAAACCCTAAAAACCCCTAAACCCTTAAACCCCTAAATCCTTAAGTCCTAATCTACCCAAACCCTAGAAAAATCCCAAAGCCACTGGGGTTTAGGGTTTAGGGTTTAGGGCCACTGGGGTCTCCGACCAGCTTCGCCATGGCTAGGGCGGCCGGAGCTGACATCACGGAGGCGGCGAGGAGGTGGTCCTGGCTCTGCTTCTATGAAGGCTACGTGTACTTTAGGGTTTTGGGGGGTTTAGGTTTAGGGTTTAGTTTTAGGGTTTAGGGGTTAGGGCTCTGTTTCTTTAGGGTTTTGTTTATAGGGTTTAGTTTAAGGGTTTAGGGGTTAGGGCTCTGCTTCTTTAGGGTTTATAGGGTTTAGGCTTCAGGAAGGCTCCTTTAGGTTCCAGGGTTTCGGGCGGTTCAGGGTTTATGAAGGCTTCGCAAAAGGTGTAGCATTGAAGTTCATGGTTTCGGGGCTTAGCGTTTAGGGTTTAGACCCGCAAGATCCCTCATAGAAGGGCTTAAGGTTTCTATAAGGACCCCAAAATAAGGTACCCCTAATTTTCGGAGACTCCCTTATGGGTCCTACACGGGTTGTATAAAAGCTCTAGAGGGCCTCGGGGCTTTTAGGGCTTAAGGTCTGCTAGAATCGTTTACTGTGGTAGTGTCCCAGTATGATGGTAGTACGAAGCTGCATTTCTATGTCAGTAATTGCAGTTATGACTTCTGCAGGTAGCTGCATAAAATAGGGTACGATTTTTTGGTCGAAGGCCTGTTCCTACACCGCATGTTGCGTTCTTCTGAGTTTGGGCTTTAAGGTGTAGAGGGTTTAGAGTTCAGGGTATGGGGTTCAGGGTGTGGAGTTTGGGAGTCTAGGGTGTAGGGTTTAGGCTGAAGTCTCGCAGGTTTCGGCTGTTACGGGTGCCAGCTCACACAGAGTTTGGCAGGCTGTCCGCCGGCACACCGAAGAGGATGTAGGCTGCCATGACGGAGCCAGCAATCGAGGCGAAACCGCTGGTCATGGCCTGAGAGCGGCGAGCCCGAAATGCCGAAGCACCCCGACTCCAGAACATGCCTTACTCGTCAAAGGCGACGGTGACGTGACCCCGACAAGTGTCAAGTCAAGTTTCAATTGTCTAGGGGGAGCATTAAGTACAGCACCAGAAAAGCATGGTATTGCAAGACACACTATTACATCGCCCCTTTTAACGTTCGATGAGTCCAATCTGGGAAACTGCAAGGTATCAGTTCTGAAAATACGACTTACAACAACAAATTGCAGTGGTCACAACAGACACATACGGAGAACAGCAATGCATGCTGCTCGAAGAACGAGAAACACCAATGCGTTACACAAATCAGTCATAATCACTTCATCACTTCATAATATCTGGGACCCCTAAACCCTAACCCCCTAAACCTCTAAACCCTAACCCCTAAACCTTACTCATACTCAGAGCAAACTTGTGCTTCGAGCGGCCGAATGAATCTCAGAGCGCGTCATGTGCACCAGGAAAGGCTTCACAATGAGAGGGGCCTCCACGGGGGAGTTGACACCCTGGGTTTAGGGTTCAGCTTTGGCTGGAGCTCCGGTGTTCTGTGAGACATTCCAACATCCGCATGAATGAAGACAAGGGCAGGACTTGCAGTGTGCAAAGTTAGGATTCCGCCTTCAGCAACACTTGGGTTATTATTCTGATGACGACCATCATGAATGTTCTTACCATTGTCAGTACTACTTCTATCTTTACTAGGTTTGCTAATCGTATTACCAACTATTATTGTTATTATTATCATTATTACTATTCTTGACTTGCTTCCGATCGGCCGGCCTCTGTCTGACCCAGAAAGATGTTGGCAGACGCCTGAGCTGCAGAGAACAAGAGCTGGCAGCGTCTAGTCTACTCTGGATTTGAAAAACCAAACACCATAAGCCCTAAACTCCTGATTAAGGGAGGGCTGTGTTCCCCGTGACGATGCCAACAATAATGCATGCACAGATGGATGGAGGGACGGATGTTTGTGTGTGTACATATATATGCTTTCTTCCATGTGTACGCTTGCGTAGTATTACATGTGTGTACATACATGCACACTCTAACCCGAAACCCCTAAGCCCCTAAACCCCACACTGAGGCCCCTCAACTTTGAAGAACTACAGCTCCACAGACGACAACTTAGGCCGAGAGGCGATCAGAGACTCGCAGTAGCCGGTACCCATCGTCTTCCTGGGTGCAGCGCTTTAGTCGGAGTGTTTACATGGCCCGGCAGTCTTCTTGAGCCTTAGATTTGTAGTGCTTCGACATAGATTTGATGCAGCGCTCAAGTTCTAGAGTTGCTCGGCCATGCAGCTGGGTTTAGGGTTGGGGGTATTGCAGCTCAGCATCTGCATCACCCATCCGACCCGGATGAAGATCTCTTGGATGATCCCCAGATGATAGCATGCCGACACTACAGAACTGAAGAAGATGATCACGGGAAGGACCTTGAAGGCAAAGAAGAAATCCTTGTAGGACTCACCAAACACCTCAGGTCAGTATGCGAACTCCACACAACACACTTCAGGTCTGGGCAATGAGGGTGTTTGTCTTGTTCTCTTTTTTCGTATTGCAATCGATACCTCAAAGCAAGGTTCTGCCGAAAGTCACGCCTGCAAAGGTCTGCAGTCTCCGCCGCCAGTGCCCTCCAATGCAGCATTCCCAGCACCGCAACAGCAGCAACACCACCACCACCAACGACAACAGCAACAGCAACAACAACAACAACACCGGCAGCAGCAGCAGCAGCAACAGCAACAACAACAACAACTACTACTACTATTGCTACTACTGCAGCCTGCAGCAGCAGCAGCAGCAGCCAACACAATGCCCCCAGTGCGAGCATCATCAACGATTGTCCCACTGACTGGCGTCGCTTTCTGAATCGGGATCCCCGTACGATCATCCGAAGGTACAGCGCCCTCGCCACAAGGATCCGCGAAGGAGCCTACTTCAGAGAACTGCTCTTTCCAACTCCGTGGGCTTCCAACCGATCAGCTTGGAACTCTACAATACAAGATATTCCGCACCTTTGCTTGAAAAATTACGATTAGTTTCATGCATGAGTCCGCGCATTGTGAATCTTACGGCTCAGGAGTCATGTGAGGGCCCCCGTACTAAAGCTCCCCATCAGGAACACCGTTGGGGCTTGGGCTGCAGTCTTAGACCCTGACTTGACTAGCTAAAGCGCCAATACCCGATATCCAGAACTCCCAAGTCAACACGAAGTCCACTACCCCACGCCGAAGCCCTTAAAACGCGGCCCTAAACCTGAGAGCCTAAATGCCGAAGCCTAATCCCTGAGCGGGCATGGTACGAACTCGCTGCCCTGGTCCGTGAAGGTTAGAAATCCCACCACAAGATCACCGAGCTCCTGTCGAAGCCGGCAGCTCAGGGCAAACGGGCTTAGGGTTTAGGGTTTATAGGGTTTAGGGTTTAGGGTTTAGGGTTTAGGGTTAGGGTTTAGGGTTTAGGGTTTAGGCCTTAGGATCGAAGTCGGCAGTTTAGGGCAACTGGCATAAAGTTGAAATGTGGCTCTGGGCTTTGGGTTCTTGCACCATCCACCTTCAAGTGGGGGGGTCCGCGACGGCCGGAGCCTTCCAAGTGGCAACGAACCTCACTGCCCCTAAACTTAAACCCCAGACCCTAAACCCTGAACCCTAAACCCTAAACCATAAACCCGAAGCCCAAGCTGCAACACCCGAACCCCCAATCCGAAGCCCCAGTCTTCTCCTCTAAAGCCCTAAACCTAAAACCGTAAAACCCTAAGGCCTTAAACTCGAAACCCTAAAACCCTAAACCCGTACCTAAAACCCTAAAGCCCTAAAACCCTGAAGCCTCCACCTAAAACTCAACCCGAAACCCAAGCCTAAAACCCTCAAGCCACAACTAAACCTAAAAATGCATAAACTCCAAGCTCCAGAGCTCTCCTGGAAGGCCCTGTAGCCGAATGTTGTCTTCATGATCAGAAGACCTTCCCGACTGTTGGGATTCTGGGCTTCATGGCTTTAGGGCTGATAGGTATGGCTTTAGGGTTTAAGGTTTAGGGCTGTGTGGCTTTAGGGTTTGGGGTTTAGGGCTTTATGGCTTTCTGGCTTTAGGGTTTAGGGCTTTATGGCTTCAGGGTTTCGGGCTGCCAGGCTTTTTTGGGGGTTGTATATTTTAGCCCTTGAGGTTATTTGGGCCTTGGGATTATAGTGCTTATAAGGCTTTTCGAGGGCTCGGGCTCCTGGTCAAGGGCTTACGGGAAACCTAAAAACATGTAGCCCTTTAGCTCTGCAGTCTTCGGCTGTCAACCTCAAGCCGCAATAGAGGGGCCTTAATAATTAGACTAGGGTTCCTGTAAAAGGGTCTATAAGGGCTACTATAAGGGCTATTTCAAGGATGTAATAGAGGGGCCTTAATGATTAGAATAGGGCTTTGTGGCCCATGGTACTTGATCACATTCAGGACCCCCCCCAAAATACTGTAGGTAATTATTCAGGAACCTAGTCAAACCCAAAATCTGAAGCCCAACCAGAAAGAGACCCCAGATTCGGAACGAACTTGGGAATCCGGAGGTTCATGCTAGAGTGCAGGGGGATGGGGTCAGGATTCGGGCCTCAGTGTGGAATTTCAAGACGGTTTAGGTTTAGGCTTTGGGGTTTTGGGGTTTAGGGTTTAGGGTTTAGGGAGGCTGGGTCTCGTAGGGTTGGATCCCTATGATAGTCCCTTAAGGGTCCCTTATAATCGTCTCCATAAACCATTCCTGCATTCCCTAGGAAGAACCAGACGGTAGGGTCAGTCTCAAGCAAGACTGGAGGGCTCGTCCGGTGTGATTTTGGGAATTGGCAAACTCAAACCCGAATCTTCCCACCCTAAGTTGAATAAAGTGGCCTGGATACGTAGAACAGGACTCCTTTAAAGAGATATGTAAGGGCTTCTAGAACGGGTCCTATAAGGGTTACTATGTTCTACCATAAGGGTTCTACAATGCAAGGGGGCTAGATCATTAGAACATGGCTGCGTTAAAGGGTTCTATAAACGTTACTATAAGGGTTGTCGTATTAGGGCCTGGATAATTAGAATGCCGGTTCGGGGTACTGTGTAATTTTGGTAGTCCTGAAGCATAGCTTAAGCATCAGAGCATGGTCCGATCCCCAGTACGGCCTAAGAGGAACTGCAGCGCAATTCCGGCGACCACCGGTCTCCACCGAACATGAGCCCTCGGCGTGGAAAGAATACATGAAACACAACTGGGGCAAGCAATAGACAAGCTGAAAACAAAACAGTCGCAAGCATTGCACTCACTAATTGGGGACTCGGGGCTCGGATTTGCAGCTTAGGCTTCGCGTTTCGAGAGCTTGGGTCTGTTCAATGGCGACCTCCAAAAGAAATAACGGAAAAACAAGGCCTTAAAGAAACCCTTCTAGAATCTAGAAGCTTGGAGAACCCTATAGATCCCATAAACAAACCCCCTAAAGTTAAAGGGACCCCGTACCGAGACCCCCCAACTACCCTCTAATATACCCACTATTGAGGGCCACTAGGGCTCTATTACAGGGCCCTTAGGGGGTCCTGGTAGATCCCTTGCAAAAGCCTGTAGATTCCCTAAACCCTAAACCCTAAATGTAGATCCCGTAAAGAAACCTTAAGGTTAAAGGAACCCCGTGGATCCCTTTCAAGGGTCCCTTCGGAGCATGAAAAAGATATTCGCCCGAGGGCCCGGGCAGGCGAATTACGCAGCCCGAGCTCTGACTCGGTTTAGGGCTTGGGTTTCGGGGCTTAGGGCTTGGGGTTGCGGGGTTTAGGGTTTGGGGTTGGGGGTCTAGGGTTTGGGGTATAGTGTTTGGGGTTTTGGGTCTGGGGTGTTAGGTTTTAGACCCGACATCCTCAAATCAAATCTATCCCGACACCCTAAACTCTCTGACTCTCTGAGCTATACTGGACCGAGGGCCTTCAATCCATACGCCCCTAATCCCCAAACCCCCAGACTCCTAATACCAAGACTTCAAACTCTAGACCAAAGGTCGCAAGGCCAAAACCCCGAACCCCCCAAAAGACTAAGCCCGAACGTAAACCCCAAACCCTAAACCCCAAACTCGAGGTTTAGGGTTTAAGGTTTAGGGTTTAGGGTTCAGGCTTTTAGGGAAACCCTTAAAACCCCTAAACCCCAAAGGGTTTAGTGTTTAAGGTTCAGCGTTCGGGGTTTTAAGGGAAACCCTTCATCTGTGCGCCGGGATTCCGGTGGGCTGAGCCGAGCCAACCCAGGAGGACCAAGAGCCCGAGCCCCGTGGCGGGCACGAGGCGATTCCATTCATCCTTTTCGGGCTTTAGGGTTTAGGGTTTCGGGCTTTAGGGTTTAAGGTTTAGGGTTTCGGGCTTTAGGGTTTAAGGTTTAGGGTTGCGGGCTTTAGGGCTTTTTCATTCGAGGTTACGGTTTAGGGGCTGAGGGTTTAGGTATAGTCGGGCTTTAGGGCGTTTGTCATTCGAGTTTAGGGCTCAGGGGGTTTAGGGGCTTAGGCTTTAAGGTTTCGGGATTTTGGGCCTTGTGTGGGCTTCGGGTTTAGAGCTTTAGGACTTTAATGCTCTAGTGTAAGGTCTTAAGGGGCTGTGAGCCTTTTGGGCGCTAGGGTTTTTGGAGTTTGAAGGTGTTAAGGCCCTACGGTTTCAGGGTTTGGAGTGTTTGGCTTCTTGGGTTTAGGGTGTGGGGTTGTAGCGCTTTGCTTTTCGGGAAATATGGATCAGGGTTAAGGCTCCTGGGGTTTAGGGCTTCATAATATGAGCTTGTGAGGCTCTAGGGCTGATATGGGGGTTTCAAAAAAGGTACCCCTAATTTTCGGAAACTCTTATATGGAGTTCAGATGGTTTTTGATTCAGGGTTTAAGAGTTTGAAGGTATGCCAGCCGTCCTCCGGTTGCAGGGGGGCTTACTTCGGTTCCATACGTGATATACGGTTTAGGGATTTAAAGTTGGCCTTCATCCTCCGGATCTGGGCCTTTGGGTCTGAGGGTTTAGGGGTTTAGGGTTGGTTTTGGGACTTCTTGCTGCCATGATGGCGAGGATTCGGCAGGAACGGGCTTGAGCGGTGTTCTGAGGGGTTCGGGGTTATTATTTGGGTTGGTGCTTCACTGACGCCATTAGATAATTTGAGCCCTGGCTGTGCTTTGGGTTAAGGATGCAGAGAGCGAAAGTAAGGAGCTGCAAAACATCATTTTTTTTGGGGCTGTGGGAACAAGGGTTCAGAGCTCAGGGCCTCATTGAGAGCCCATAGGCTGGAGGTGAGGTTGATAATTTCAGAGCGAAGCATACCCTCGAACCCCTCTTATAGACGTNGGCGAAACCCTAAATCCCAAATCGCAAGAGCTCTCTCCTTGCTCCAGCAGATAAAGAGCAAGGTCAGCAGCATGGCTGCGATGACGATGGCCAGACCAAGACCTGCCCCGGCGGACCCTCAGGAGCAAGAGCTTCGAAGATCACCGAACGGGTTCCTTTAAAGTGGACTATAAGGGCTACTATAAGGGATCTATAAGGGTACTATAATACAGGGGCCTTGATAATTACCTAAACTCAGAGTCTAGCTTTAGAGGCTTGATTGACTCACACCCTAGAGGCTCTAGACACAAAGCCTCTTCGCCCTGAGTAGCTCCGGGATGTGAGAGCTGCAGTAAGGCAGTCAGGGCCTTCCAGGTACCCAGCTCCATACTACCAACCCCCATATAAACCTTAAACACACACCATCCAAACACCAAGGGAATCCCACTACTAGTTACTCAAACCCTCCCTCACTCAGCCCCCCAGTTCGGAGGTCGGAGCCTGACGGACAGCGAGCACACCGCCTCTGGACGGGCGCCTGAGGGCGACGACAGCGAAAATGATTTCGGTTTAGGGGTTTAGGGCTCCTTTTCAAGGTATCACGGGGTTCTATAAATAGGCGGCTTCCCTCTGAGGCGGTGTAGGGTTTAGGGTTTAGGCAACAGTACCAACTGTAAACGGTTCAAGGGTTCTGGTTCTGACTGTAGACTGGGTCTGGCACAGCAGAAGAAGTTTCACGAGGAAAGCAAGGCACAACCGTGTGCGTAAAGCTGAACCAGACACAGGCGCATGAAGCAAAACTCAAAAACCGGAACCCTAAACCCTAAACCCTCCTGACAACCATACGCCCCCAGGTTTGGATTTTTAAAAAACCTTCTTCTTTTTGCAAAACCCTTTTCTGTGTTTAAAACCCTCTTTCCCAGGTGTGGATTTGACGGAAGCCCTGCAAAGTGCAGCTGCGGCCACCAGAAGCCCCTCCAAGTCCACGCCCGTGGAGGTGGAGATGGCATCCCTAGAGCTGATGATATATTCCTAGGGTTCCTTTAACGGGATCTATAAGGGTACCTTTAAGGGGTTCCTTTAAGGGATCTATAGGGTTTTAGGGTTTAGGGTTTCTGATATAACTCCTGCATTACCTAAAGGACGCTAAACTATGGGAATAATGGTATAATCCTTATTATGGGTAGTGCCGGGGCTTGAACCATCAACAGTAGGACTCAGAGATTTGCTGCACAGGGGCCTGTAGGGTTTAATGTTTATGTCTTGGGCTTAGGGATCAGAGTTCAAAGTTTACGGTTTGGGTTTGGGGTCTGGTGCTTAGGGTTTAAAGCTTAGGATTTGGGGCTGCATGTTTTGACAAGCGGAGAAGATAGCTAATGATGCTGCTTGAAGAGGGAAGATCTTTCATACTTGCACCACCACTTCGCAGCGCATATTTGTAGCAAACCTCCAACTTCCACCCTCAACACTCTTTTGCTGTTCTTTTCAGTCATTCATCTGAGACTTCGCAACTACTCTTTCTGCAAATCCTTGCGGTTAGCTTCATTTGCCACATGTTTCTGGAAAGTCCGATGATTTCCGGCTGTGTTGCTACGCCTCTTCCGGGCCGTCTCTAATAACTACTGCTAAAACCATGATTACTTCTAGTGTCGAGTGCTGCTAATATAACACATGACCGCTGCTGCTGCTGCTGTCGCTCCACCACCACCACCACCACTACCAGCACCTCTACTGCTACGACTACTCAGTGTTGCCCAGATGATGACAACCATAACTCTCAGCAGCAGTGGTTTCGAATAACTACATCATGGCTGTGGAGACCACGAAGTCGTTTCGGCAAACGCCGAAACTCACAGTTGCGGTAGCACTCTTTGCCAACTTAAGATACTCTTTTAGTCGTTCGAGCAGCTCTTCCCAACCAGCGGCTAACTGTTTGTTCAACTTGCCTGCCCGAACCTCTTCCTAGCGGCATCAAAAGAAAGGTGTAGGCCGAACACCGATGTCCATGTATAAGAAACCCCGACTCCAACCGAATCAAAGCAATGTAAAAGAACAAACGTGGGTAGCAATACCAGTAAGATAGGAGCCTGAATAACTACCAGTACTATTTTAGGGGGTTCCTTAAGAAAAAATATAGGTATGATGAGCCCCAAAACCCTATTCTAATTTTTAAGGCTCCTATATTCATGGATCCCGCAGTTTGCTGAGCCATGACACCACGCTTGAATCAGGAAGATCGCCAAGACCAGCAGAGACAGTGGAAGCGCTCTCGAGGCGTTGTGAATCAAAGCCACCGTCAGGTATCCTGAATGGGGTTAGGGTTTAGGGGTTTTTTAGGGCTTAGGGTTTCAGGGTTGAGCAGGGTTTGCCGCTGAAACAGAGATTGCGTAGCCATCGTAGTAGATAATGACATGAAGCTTGCTTACAATCATACCTTTCTATGAACTGAGCCGTTCACAGTAGCACAGCTGACATGCCCCCAAGCACACTCACGACATTCGGCAGTCTGAGCCCGTGATGAGCTTGGGGCTCTAGGGCATACCTACGACCTACGAAATCCAAAAGCTTTAGTCCGAAACCCGAGCCAACGTCTCCCTGTTACCCGGGTTCGAATGCCGGTCGGAGATATTCTATTCGGGGTTTGCGGCTTTGGGGTTTAGGGTGGTTTGGGATTAGGTTGACATGCCCGCACTCCATCGCGATTGGCCTCATGAAGCCGGTAACACCCCAAACCCAACACCTGCAAACGCAAAGCCCATAAACTGCATAGCAACCGTCGTCTCAGCAAAGGGCTCCAACAGCTGTCTAACACCACCAAGATCATCAACTGCCGAATCAGCGATTGAAGCAGAAAACTCCACAGCCAAACACACTAAACTTAACCCCTAAGCGCTAAGCTTGCTGCATGCACCCTACGGGTGCCCCATCCTAAAACCCAAACACCCCTTATCCCATTCCCCTCTCGCTTTGACGATCAGCCTGCCATCGCAAGCCAAAACAGCGCGCTCTTCCATCTCGCCTTGAGCCTTACAACTTTCTATTCGATTCTAGTCTATTCAAATTTTCGCTATGTTATATGTCAGTATTGAGCCTTCGCTGCAGCTTTCTTGGGTCGAGAGTCGTTGTAAGAGTCTTAAGACCAGTAATTATAGTATATTAAGCAACCAAAATATCCAGCTTCCTTGCAAACAAACCCCACTTCCGACTCCCCCGTTTCTACTCTAACCCCTAAACCCGAAACCCTAAACCCCTAAACCCCAAACCCGCTTGCAGCGGTTGTTGTGCTACAGCTCCTGATCTGAGTTCGTTCTGAAACCTCGAGGTTACGGTTTAAGTTTTAGGGTTTGAGGCTTTAGGGTTTAAGGTTTAGGGTTTAAGGGGTTTGGGGTTTAGGGTTTAGGGGTTTAGGGGTTTAGGGTTTGGGGTTTGGGGGTTTGGGGGTTTAGGGGTTTAGGGGACTTGGGGTTTGGACCGGGGTTTACGGTTTAAGGCTTTGGGATTTGGGCTGATGCTTGGTCCTGGGAGTTGGGTTGACTCTCGACTCGAAGCCGTTGCAGCTTTGGGGACGGCGGGCTTGTGTATAATGGAAGAAAGCCTGGGAGTTGCCAGCTTCCAGTGTCTTGGGTATAACTCGAGAATACTGTCGTGCAAGCACCGTCACCCTGTACAGTTAGGGTTTCGGTCCTTAGCCCACCACCGAAACCCAATTTCCCAAAGCGAAAACGCTTGGTCTCTGTGCCCAGTTGCCAGGCCGGGCAGCAACTGCTCTGGACACTGTCACCTCTGAGCTCGCAGGCGCCGGGGCTTTTCGGACAGAGGCTGCTTGGGACTTTCGAGCTTGAGTGGCACCTATAGGGAGTACGGTCTTCTGTCTTTTTGCTTTCCTCAGCGCGAACAAACACTGTATCTGGGCCTGTCTGGTGTCCGATGCCGCTGCACCCGAACACCCAACCCCTTCACCCTGAGCCCTAAGCCCTAAACCCTAAACCCTGGCCCTAAGCCTCGAGACACGTGAGCTGAGCCAGAAATCGCGAGGCTCCGCAAGTGAAGAGCTCAGATTTGAGGGTTCGGGATGTACTGCAGAAGCGCTTTCAATACCGCCTGCCACATCCTCCAGATGCCAAACCCCAAACAACCCAAACCCTTGGAACCTGAAATTCCCAAACCCGGAAACCCCGAAGCCCAGGCTCTGAACTTTAAAACCCGACACCCTGAAGTCCCGAACCCAAACCCTTGAAACCCAGCTCCGTGCAGCCAAATCTCTGCTCCCTGGGAGACCTGCTTTCTTCGGCGAGTACTTCTCCGAGCAGAGGGGCCTGGCCGCTACCCGCGAAGCTTCAGTTAACGAAGGGGCTCTTTAAAGGGTTCTATAGGGGCTACTACAAGGGCTACTTTAAGCGGTACTATACGGGTTACTACAGGCTAAGGGCTATGTGATGTAGCTTGCGACCTATACCCTTGCGTTAGAGGGGGACTCGTGGGAAGCGAAACACGCAAGATAATGATTTAAAAAGATAATATACAACTTCATACCTATATCTATATCTATAGATCAATATCTGTACCTGTATATGGGTGGTTGTCAAAACTGTGGTCCCTTTTTGGGACCTTATAATACGGCACCTAATATTTAGGGTACCCAAAACGGGACCATAATTTTGACAACCACCCATATAATAGCTTCGTAGGTGCCTAGAAGCCAAGGCGCTTTAGTTTGGGGTTCTTTCGAGAGCATAGGAATCTTTAGCGCTTGGTTCTTACCCCCTGAATGTCGGGGCCTTAATAATCAGAATAAGGCTTTGGGCTGCTTTATAGGTATAATAACAAGACGGAACCATGAGGAATAATATTGCTAGCTATGTAGGCTTCTATAGCATGTCTGTGTCGAATGCTGAACATGCTGACCATGGTTGGGTTGGACGTGGCCGGTGCTTGACACGGCAACCGGAGCGAGAAGCCTCTCTTGGGTTTAGGGTTTCTTACAGGAAAAGTAAACTGCCAATGGTTCGCGCTGACATCGGTGGCAGAGTCCAGCAGAAGCTGCATGCAACACAGAAGCTCTTTCCACCTGCGTAATTCCCGTCATCACCCATACCATCATCCTCTTCTTCATCATCATGAATCATCATCACCACCAACCTTAGCAGCATCGCCAGAAAGCCAAGCTATACTACCTGGACCAATGCGCTCTACGACCCCCGGGAAGACCTCTCTCCATCATCGCCATCACTGGGTACAGCGCGGCCCGGAACTCCAGCAGGAGGGACCAACTCAGGAAGGCTAGGTTGCTCAGGAGGCTTGCTGACCTGCCACTTGGGGTTTTCTTAAGATGCTTAGCCTTCGGGGCACGTTCGGGAGCTTCTTTGGGCGGCACTCTGCGTGTCACTCACGGGATTCGCGTCTCGTAGGATCAAAAGCACTGCCGGATTCGCAGGAATAGAGCTATCATCATGCTGAGCACATCTTTGACGGCTTACGGCTGATGTGCTGAACATGAAAACGAAACAGAAAAGGCAAGAGGATACTCACGGCGACAATGAAACGAAACGAGTACGAGCTTGAATAGTGAGAATGGTACTGACTACTATCGTCGAGATGTGAACCATGACCACAATGGTCATATGACGATGACGATGATGACGAGGATGGCGATGCAGAATCTAAAGACGATTACGACGACGATGATGAGCATGAGGATGATGATGATGATGCTGACGATGATGCCGGTGAAGATGAGCAAGATGACGACGGCGGCGACAAAATGCTTACTATGCTGCTTCTCACAACATCAACTGCTACGATCGTCATGCTTGACACCTCAAACCCCAACCGGCCTAGAATTTGCCCAAGTGAGACTACTGTCCCAGCTAAGGGCCGACGTAAGACTCCACAAAAACAAATTCCCTCCCCACCCTCACATAAAACGGAACCGAAGAAAACACAACTCATGATGAGCAACACTCAGGGTAAATTGGCCCAACTGATTGAAAATGGGGTAGTGGGGCTTCTCTGGGTTTGGTGTTGAGCGGTCTGCATACCAATCCACCACAGTCACGACCACGACCACAGCAGCAGCAACAACAACAGCAACAATCGGTTATATAACAAATAGTGCGAGTTGCCTCATCCAGGCTGTTCTCAACTTCCGACGACGCCATGTGCCAAAGCTCAAACGAAAAGGGTTAGGACTGTGTTAGAGTGGTTAGGGTGGCGAAGGCCTCAATACTGGACGTGTTAGAGTTTAGGGTGGCTTCCATGGTAGCAGGCGACCATCGACATCGGGTGCTGACTGCACAGCTTGGGACTGTCGGGCTCAAAGCCTATATAGAGGCGTAGGATCGGGAAATTTGCAGACGTTGGGATGTTCTAGGGTTTGGGGCTTCGGGGTTCTGTTCAAGAATCTCTTCACTTCAGGGGTAGAGCTTGGCGAGGCTGGCGTCGAAGCACAGAGGTCGGCCCTAGAATTTACAAAGGGGATCTGGTGCGAAATTGCCATACCGGTAGTACAGGTATGGTAGTAGCCGTCGGCGTCGTAGTCGTAGTCGTAGTGGTAGTGGTAGTGGTGGCGGTAGTGGTAGTGGTAGTGGTCGTGGTAGTGGTCGTGGTCGTGGTGCAGCAGCAAAATAGCAGAAGGAGCAGTGGCAACAGTAGCAGCAGCAGTACTGCTTCGAGAAGGGATATTACAGGTAGCACCTGAAGTGCTGCGGCCGTGCATCAAATCAGCAGCGACGAGAGTCAGGACGGTACAATTCTGAATCGGAAATTGATAGCAACATCCTTAGCAAGACAGCCGTGCACAATGAACGAGAGCCTGGAAATGACCTCACATCTCTCGTCTCCGACAAGTCGGGTTGGGGCCGTGTGGCTAAGCTTTGCTTCAGGTTCCAGGCAGTCGGAACAGCTTTTTGTCGCGAACAGCTCAGCTGGCGCTCTACTCGGCAAATCCGTCGGATTTCTGAACCTCCCGCACTTCACCGGAGATCCCAATCCCGAGACCGTAGAGCCCCCGTACCGAGATGAAGTGCTAGGGATGTTCAGAAAAGCGCGCGCTATCCAGTCAACTCCCTTCAGGTGATGAGTCTGGAATTTCATGTTTGCAGCCCCCCGGTGCCCCCTGCCCTTGTCAACCCCAGAACCTACATCCCGAAAATCGAGAAGACCTCAGTCTAAACCAACCGCCTGATTGATTGATCCCCAAGTCTCCAAATTAAGGACTTAGGCTTTAGGGTTCAGGAACGAGGTTTTACGTGGGTTAGGCAGTCACATGTGAAGGATTTATGCTTTATAGGTAGGCTTCAGCGGAGTTTGTCGTTCTGGGCAGTGTTGCGCTGCTGGGTTTGGGGCATCATCAAGAACGAGTGCTCAGTGTTTTCGTAGTCTAGTCACGACTCACAACCCATAGTCTCTGGGGTTAATCCCAGCACCCCTACCTTTCAGGAACCTCCATAAATCCCTATAGAAGCATTTAAGGAAGCCTTCAAGGAACCTCCATAAATCCCTATAGAAGCCTTTAAGGAAGCCTTTGAAGGAACCTCCATAAATCCCTATAGAAGCCTTTAAGGAAGCCTTCAAGGAACCTCCATAAATCCCTATAGAAGCCTTTAAGGAAGCCTTCAAGGAACCTCCAGAAATCCCTATAGAAGCCTTTAAGGAAGCCTTTAAAGGAACCCTCAGTAGCCTCTTGCGGCCGTCGAGCTTCAGTTTCCGGACTCAATCAACTCCAAACCCCCAAACACGATACCCGACACTCTATAGGGGCCTTAGTCATTAGAAAGGGGCTCCTTTAAAGGGTTCTATGAGGGGTCTACAAGGGATCTATAGTGGGGTTCTATAATATAGGGGCCTGAATCATTGGAATAGGGTTTGGGGGTATATTCTACCATAATACTAATAAGGAACCCCCCAAAATAGTATTAGCAATTATTTAGTTTAAGCCCCTACACTACCAGGACCTTTGAATGGCCCTTTAATGGAGCCCTTATGGTTCTTAATAATGAGTATTTAGGGTACCTTAGAGGGTAGTTGGGTCTAAGTAGGACCCAAAGCCCTAAACTCCGAAACCCTTTAACCCTAAACCCTACAACCCGGAACCTGCGTAAACCCTACATGCAACCCTAAACCCAACCCTAAACCCTAAACCCTAAACGGCCTAAACTCTAAAATTAAATCCTGTATAAAAACCCTAAAGCCGATCCTGCGAGGGAGACGGGTTTTGGGGTTTTAAGGGCCTACTGCAAGCAGATGATGGTGGCCCCAGAAGATAAGGAGCTTGTAGATAGTACTAGCAGGATCCGTGATAATTCAAAGGACTGGTAGAAAAGAGGCTATAAATGTCGGACGCTCGATTTAGAGGCTTCGTTCTGCTAAAGTGGGGTCTCGAGCCTCGGCCCAAGTAGGCAAACAACCCTACCTAAGTGCAAAAGCCACTTACATGGGTGGTTGTCAAAATTAAGGTCCCTTTTTGGGTACCCTAAATATTAGGTGCCGTACTATATTAGGGACCCAAGAAGGGACCATAATTTTGACAACTACCTACATCCGGAAGCATCCAATGTTGAGGGTTGAGGGCTTCGGCTCAACCCTAAAACACAAAAAAGACTGACCCCCCACAGGTTTCTGTAGTTTAGGGCTTGGGGCTGGAGCTCAACATTTAGCCACAATAGAGTAGAGACAAAACACTATGAAAAGGACTACTATTACTATTATTACCTTTGTTGCTCTTATTATTACAATTATTACTGTTACGATTATTACTATTCCTCCTGCTGCAGGGAGCCTGCAGAATGAGGGCTGCCTTCTGGAACCTGCAGGCGCCTTTGTCGCTTGCAGGTTCCGGGGTTGGTTCTTGGGAATCTCCTTCTTCGGGAGCTAAGCCCGAAGGCTTGAGCTCTCTAGGGTTTCTTCAAGGGTTCTTTAAGGGCTATACGGGTTCTATGAGGAGCTCCATGACCACTTGAGGGTAAAGTTTTGGGTTGACAAGTTAGGGCAGCTAGGGATTTAGGCTCAATATTCGAAAGAACCGGAAATTCTCCTTCATTTCAGAGCTCAGGGGCCTAATCATCGAGCTTTGAGCCGAAAAACATTGGGCCGTTCTGCAGGAGGAGGCGAACTCCATTTTGAGAAACCCTCCTCCTCTTCAGACTTCCGACCAATGGGCTTAGGCTTTGGGGCTTAGAGCTTTCAAGCTGCTTAAGGCTTTGGGTTATTGCATTCTTCAAGGGCTCCTTTGAGGGTTCCTTTAAGGCTTCTTTAAACAAACCCAGACCCAAAGCCCTTGGTCAGTGCAAAACGCCAGCGAGCTCCTCGATTTGCACCTTACCGTTTCCATCTTTGTCCGCCGCCAGCAGCCTCGGGACATTTTCCCACGTCCAAGCAGCTGAAGCAATGGAATAGATTATGACTATAGTCATAGTAAGGAGCCCTGAGGAATAATGTTTGTATTTACTCCAGCTTCCGTACATCCTGGTTGAGACCGAAACCTCGTCAAAGCCCGACCAAATTGAAAGGGTCCTTCTTGCTATCGGAATCCTGGCATTCGAGGAAAGCTTCTTCTTCTGCTTGTACAAGGGCCCAGAGGTGGGATCTACCGTTAGCAGATAAAGCTGATGATCATGCCAGGAACTCCTGGAGATGCATGTTCACAGCACCACATCCTCTAAACGCCTCCCCGGCCCCGAAACAAGTCACTTGCAGCTGGGAGGCAGCTGGTGGGCTAAGGAGCCGGAGGCATTGCCCGGAAGCCGAGTCCGGAGAAAGCTCTCCACCTTACTTGGAGGTTCAGGGGTAGTTATAAGTGGGGTGAAAAGTCCCCGAATATGGGTCAAAAGTATAGTTACCCTAATTATAACCCTACTTATTACTACCCATGAACCTCCAAGTAGGGGCGTGTTCCAGCTGTGGGCTGCTATGGTCTGAATGGCAAATTCCCGTTCAGCGCGTCAGGTTTGGGTTTAGGGTTTAGGGTTTAGGGTTTAGGGTTTAGGGTTTAGGGTTGTGGTTCGAGGTCCCGTGTTGAAGGTTTGGCGATCCGACTTTCAGCTGGAAAGACCATGTTCAGTCCGCATCGAATCGGGTAGGATGTCCGAGAGAAACCTCTGTTTGCTACCATTGGAACGGGTGGTAAAAGGACATGGTCCTGGTCTAAGCTTTTAGATTAAGGCTGCAGCTAGTTCTACTCTGCGAGCCACTTCTGATTCTCGGCACTATACCGAAGCAGAATCCACCATGATGGGTGGGCCAAAAATGGGACGATAGAATCTATCGGATAGATAAAGCCTATGTTTTTTTTCAGACTTCGGGTTGAAAAACTAAGAATGGTGCTGGCCTTCGGATTCCAGGTTCAAGGACATCAAAAAGTCGAAATCTGTCGGAATTCGGGTAACCCTCAACCCCAAACCCTAAACCCGTAAACCCTAAACCCCCTAAACCCCTAACCCCTAACCCCAAAACCCTAAACCCCTAAACCCCTAAACCCTAAGCCCCTAAACCCTACACACTAAGATGCCTAAGTTCAAGCTCGGGGAAAGCCTCTGGGTCGTGGCCTTCCCTGTTTCTGGGGGTGCCCTGTCTGCGAGGCGTCACGCCTACTACCTTAGGTTTAAGATTTAGGACTTAGGGTTTCTACCTGGCATACGGAACTAAATCACTACCAATCATTACCAATACCATTTTGGGTTTCCTTGTTGTAGTATAATCAACCCCGAAACCTTGTTATTCTAACAATTGAGGCCCTAGAGTACTCACTACCCTGCCCTGTAAGGTTTAGGGCTGTTTGAAGTATAGGGGTCTAGGGCTTAGGGTTTAAACTACAACTGCATTGCTCTTCGCTGGAGTGCCATGAGTTGGTGTTCCGAATGTGCGAATTATTTTTTGTGGCTTTCGTGCTTGCAAGGCATGCTATTGCCGCTCTCGGATACTACGGCTACATCTGCTACAAGAATCATCAGTGTTGCTGGCATGATAAACGTGGATACCACCAAGAAATGTCTTGTGCTTGTCAACCTATGTTGCAGCTTGCTTCGGGCCTCTTCCAGTCCTAATCCTGACGTAGCCCTCGACTCTCATTCCCGGCCTCAGCGCTGTCGGCCAAACCACCTCAGCTCACCCAAAGGCCACTTTGGGGAAACCCTAAACCCTAAACCCTGAACCGCATGGGGAGTCTTCTCAAACGCTTACGGTCAGAGTTTGGAGTGTCATTGCCAGGGCCTGAGGCTTCAAACCAAAGAGTTTAATATAGGGGCCTTAATAGTTAGAACAGGGCTCTGGGGTATATTATACTATGACTGTGATAAGGAACCCCCAAAATAGTATTAGCAATTATTTAGTTTAAGCCCCTATACTACCAGGACCTTTGAATGGCCCTTTAATGGAGCCCTTATGGTTCTTAATAATGAGTATTTAGGGTACCTTAGAGGGTAGGTAATTATTAAGGTTCTGGGTTTGGGTGGGCCGACGGAGCGCCTTTTCCCTGGGCTTTGAGCCCGGCGAAAGAGGAGTATCCTCGAGAGCTAGCAGATTGCGCCTTCCGCAACAACAAAAACAAAAGCGACTGTTCAAAGTAATATGGGGGCCTTAATAAGCAATATGGGTGCCTTAATGATTACCTATACTATTTTGGGGGTTCCTTATTTGAATCATAGTATAATGGGCCCCAAAGCCCTATTCAAATTACTAAGGCCCCTATAGTATGTTGGTCAACACGATGAAAGCCAAAAGCCCTGGAAGCCAGGTCGCCTAGAGCCGGCCAACAAGTTAAAGGACATGGGTGAGGTGTGGGGTCTCGCCAACACAGGGTCTTGTAGTCTCTCAATGCAACGTGGACCCCAAAGCACTATCATTGCCATTGTAGTACAATAAAAACGTTATTCTGGTACTAATCGTCAATACTATTATAGTACTAGAATAGTACTATAACAATACTGGTATAGTACAATAAAAGTAATTTACAATACTACTATAGTACTATAATTCTAGGATCTTCACCGGATGTTCAACATGATTCCAATAACAGGCTCGCGGACATTGTAGGGCATGAGGCATCCAACAGTCATAGTAAAAGGGATAATAGCAAGTATACTACCATGCCAGAAAATGTGATAGTATACTAGTATCGTATGTACTATAATAGCGTGCTATCATAGTATGCCGCTTCCTGGGAAAGCTTACAGGGCGGCCCAAGTCCCATCCCGAAGAGAAAGTGCAATCTGGAATGCAGCCGACAGCAACTTTTTGTGCGGATGCTATTGCCAGGTAGGAAGCAGAGCTGCAGTGCTGAGTATCATTGCCCCTCTTGCTTACTGCGTTCGTGTACGAGACTGTGCAGCAAGTCGGCCGTTCTGTTCTGTACACTGTACATGTGCAAGGTTGGTAAAAACCATCGGTTTACCCTAGCAGTTGAATCCTGCTTTGGGCAGCATGACAACCTTTCCAAGCACCGGATGCATTCTTGAATTAGTAGTTGGTAATAGTAAAAAACAAAATCGCGATTCTGATAACGGTCATAGCAATAGCAACAGTAGTAAGTAGTAGAACGAATACTAGTGTGAACTACATTGTAATTACTTTACGAGAACACCAAACATGTACTACAACAGCTGGGTGCAGTCTACTATATGCCTTTCAGGCACACGGCTCAGGATCACGTTCAGAGAAACGCACTTGCATCATGAGGCCTTGGTTTGCAAAGCCTAGCTTTTCGTAGAGGCGCTTGGCACCATGCGCTCCCCTTGCATCCGCGTTGAGGCACGTTCTCAGGCCTGAGGTCAATGTCGTTTTGCAAAGGATACTAGAAATGCAACCAATGAAATGCTGCACATAGCATAGCAATGCATGGCATAGCAGCACATCATGATAGAATACCGCGGTGTGTACTCAAGGTCTGCTCATCCCGCCTCGCTCGGTGAGGGCAGCCCCGATCGTTGCGACCAACGCCGTGGCGCAGCCGCGCTTTCGGTGCGCTGGCGATGTGTACACCATCTGGATCCCACGCCCAACATCTGCCAGAGCTCTACCAGCAGTCGAGACGGCAGCAATGTCAGTGCCCACTTGCCACACATAAACTTCGCATGTGGCAATGAAAGCCTCCATGGCCTGTCGGTGCGATTCCCGTGTTTCTTGAGGGTCATAGAGCCCGACATCCTGTTTGAAGGCCACATGGTAGTCCGTGAGCTTTTCTACCACAGCGTCCTCCGCGAGAAGCACTTCGTTGCAGAGGCCGGCGGGAACAGCTTGAAGAGGCGCTTCCTGGGGTGGGAAGTTTCGATAAGTAGCTGCAGCTCCTTGTAGGCGAGGTTCAGGACAGGAGGTCTACCGAAGGGAAATACTCAACCGAGAGTTTCCGTGCCTTGACAGGGAGCACGCGAAGCATTTGCCCAGCTGGGGGGTCTCCGAGGTCAGGAGGGGATGAGAGCTCCATGGCCGTCACAAGCATTTTGGGAGTCCAGGAAATGGCCTTCGCAGCAACTTTGCCGACAGAAACGTAAGTGAACAGGGAAGGCAGAAGAAAAGCTGCGGTGCTCTAATCTAGGGGTCTTAACAATTAGAATAGGGTCTTGGGATAAATTATACTATAAACATAATAAGGAACCCCCAAAATAATATAGGTCATTTTTAAAGCCCCTATATTACACCCCAAGTGGCCGGGCGCAGCTTCTGCAGAGCCCGTGCCGCCTCCTCGACCACTTCCTGAGGGCCGTAGGCTGTCATGATCATCCTCGCCAACTTGCACATGCAAGCGGGAGGGGTCCAGTCCAGGAGTGAGGCGAGAAGGCTTAAGTTCCTTCAAGGTCTACTAGGTTTACGGTGAGGCTTTTAAACAAACCCTTAAAACCCCTCAAATACAATTGAAAAACTGCCACCCGTAAAACCCTAAGCTCCTTAAATCCTCAAGCCAAAGATACAAAACCCCAAACCCCAAGGTTACTCTTGATTTCCACGTCTTCCTCGTCAGCTCAGGGTGGACCATGGAGAGAGCCTCGTCCACCCAAGCTTCCTTGAAGGCCAAGGAAACGGGGATCCTTCTTGGGGGGAGGTTTCGGCATGTCGGGTCGGGGTTTATTTCAGGCGGCTAAACCCCTAAATCCCAAACCCGTAAACCCCTAAACCCTAAACCCCTGGACCCCTAAACCCTTCCTTGAGCTCACCGGCCATGGTCAGGGCGAGCTCTGGCCTTGCGCCCGGCGGCCCAGGCGAAAGCACCAGGACCCCCCGGGCCCGTGGCCCATGGAAGCTGAAAAGTTGCTTCACCTGGGCTTCTTCAGGTGTTTAGGGTTTAGGGGCTCCAGGGTTTAGGGGCTCAAGGCTTTAGGGGCTCCAGTCTTTGGGAGGGATTGGGGTTTAGGGTGCAGGGTTTAAGGTGTAGGGCTTCAGTTTCAGGTTGAGGGCTTAGGGTGCCGGGGGCGAGCTGCCAAGTTCTGGAGTGTTTCGGGTGTCAGACCGTAGGGTCATATACTAGGGTATAAATCTTCGGCAGTATACATTCTATACTATGCTCTGGGACCTGTGTTCTTTCTCCAAGTTGAGACATTGGAGTTGAGGCCCTTAGGCTATGGGCTATAGGGTTTAGGGCCTGACCCTAAACCCAACTTAAGGATGCAGGGTATTTGCAGGGTGAAAAGGGTTTAGGGTTTAGGGTTTAGAACGACGGATGACAATGGGGGGAGGGATGGGACTCCAGATGGTCTGAGAGCTGGCAGGCAATATAGAAGCGGGCCCCTGTTCTAGTAGTAGAGCAGTGTTATAGTACTATGATAATACTGTAGACTATAGTAGTAGTACAGTACTACTTCACTAGGGTTTAAGGGGTTTGGGTTTCGGGGTGGTTGTGGGACATCTGGACAACTAGACAGTCTAATGGATGGGTTGTACTGCCTGACGCCAGGGAGATGGGGTCTTAAAGCACGGAAACGCGAACATAATGTAGGGGCATTAATAATAATGAGAATAGGGTTTTGGGCTTATATTATACTATACTTATAAGAAGGAAGCCCCAAAATAGTATGGGTAATCATTTAGGCCCCCTGAACGGTTTTTGTATAGTACCTCTTTGGCCATAGCAGGTTGGCCGCCCTCCACTTGTTCTAGAACATCTCACTTGGAACGATGCTGCGCTGTAGACAAGCATATGTACTCTGACCGACACAGAAGGACAAGAAATCCAGCTCCTAACATCGTCATAGAAAACGTCGCCTGAACCCCAGAGAAACCGTAAACCCTAAATCCAAAAGTGGGATTCAAATCTGAGGCATTTTTAGGGCGCTGACCTGGGCCTTCTCCACTGGCTGCGTCGGCAGGGCTCCGGGAGAGGACAAGACCTGCCGTGGTTAAGGTTTAGGTTTAGGGTTTAGGGTTAAGGTTTGGGGTTTAGGGTTTCTAGTTCATGGTTTGGATAGTGCTACAAAGTATAATTTCTAGTCCTTAGTGGGTTTATGTACACATAAAACATATAAAATGTACCCAACCGGTCCCCAGAGACTCCAATATCCCTTACAGTGCTGTAAGTAATGAATCTACACTAAGTTCTAGGAGGATCCCTAATATGGTCTAAGGTATACCCCTTAAACAAGGAATATACCTTTAGATTATAGTAGGACCCCTAATAATATGACTTAAGGTATATCCCTTCATTAAGGGATAGTGGCATCTCTGGGTCGCAGGGTCCAGGCTCGAGGGTGCGGGAAACAGGGCACAGACTTTTCGTTGATGTAAGAACCTGATTAAGAAACCCTGGCCCTATAACCCCCAATATAGTAGGATTCATATAAGGAACCCTAATAAAGGCCCAAGGTTTTTTAATCATGTTACTACATTACCTCCAACCTCCGAGCCGGGTTTGGCAACTTGGCCCAGCACCACCTGGTTCTGTGCCAGGTCCCTTTTAACCAGTTCGGAGCATTCGGCAAAGAAGTTTTCCACGTCTCTGTGCAGCCGCACTTCCACGGCCTCTTCCATGAAGGAACCCTGCGAAAGCTGTTGGCCGAAGGGCTTGAGCAAAAACTGCTTGCGCTGCATGGCTTGAAGACACCCGGGACAAACCCTAAACCCTAAACCCTAAACTGCAAACCCCGAAACCCTTCTCAACATCCCCAGGGCCCTGTCCCGAGCCCTCGGCCCCCAGCCCAGAAGCACAATGGACACCTCATCCCAATCCCTGGAATCAGCACCCTAAAGTCTAAACCCCAAGCCCCGAACCTCTTGACCGCCAGGGAATCCTCACACCCAAAACCCTACACCCCTAAACCTGAAAAAGCTCTAACCCCCAAACTTCAAAACGCCCTAAACCTCTAAACCCTTAACCTCCAAAAGCACCCAAAAGCCCCCCCCCCCAAATCTGCACCCTCAACCCTAAACCCTATAACCCCAAAAGCCCCAAAGCCCCAAATCTGTGCGGAGGAGCTCTGGTCCATGTCCATTTCCTTGAAGGCCTTCATCAGCCCAGCTTTCAACTCATGGGGCTCCACATTTCCGTCCTTGTTCCTCGGAGAGGAGGGGGGGGTAGGATTTAGGGTTTAGGGTTTACGGGGTTCAGGGGTTTACGGGTTTAGGGTTTAAGGGTTTAAGGTTTCGGCTTGAGTGTTGGGTAGGGGGTTTGTGAGGTTCAGCTTTAGCGTGCAGGGTGTTGGGGTCTAGAGCATAGGGCTTTGGCATGTTGGGGTGTTCAAACAGGAATTTCTGCATGTGAGGGCTGCTTTAAGGGCGCCAAAACCTCTGCACCCCAAAACCATATGCCCTACACCCCCAAACTCCAAAAACTCGAACTCTAAACCCAAGACGCTCCTCCCATAACCGTTACATAGAACCCTTCGGGAACACCTTTAGAGCGCTTATGATAGAGCCCTTATACAACCTTTCTAGAACCCTTACGGAAACCTTAGCCCTAATATAGGGGCCGTAATGATTAGAACAGGTTTTTGGGGATCATTATACTATACTCATAATAGGGAACCCCCAAAATAGTATAGGAAATTATTTATGGTACCCTTCTAGTGTCCCGTATAGTATATAGTAACCCTTATAGACCCCTCTAAAGGAACCCTACTCTTATTGTTAAGGCACCTACATTAAACCCTAAGCCCCCCGAACTCCATCTGCCAGGCCGCTGGTCCCAGGAGGAGAAGCCTAGAAGTTTCCTCCAGAGGTCCTTCATGCAGACCTGAGGGCCAGGAGGCGCCCAGATTCGGGGTTTAGGGGTTTGTTGTGTGGCTTTCAGGGTTTCGGGCTTCAGGGGTTTAGGGTTCAGGGTTTGGGGTTTGAGGTGTTTAGGGTTTGGGGTTTAGGGAAATAGTCTTCCTTATATAGGGGCCTTGATAGCTAGAATGCACTGCTGGGGCGGTTGAGAGGGCTTTGTATGGTCTTGTCATGGCGCCTTCCTAACTAGACTCTAATCTGGAAGTATGAAAAATCAGTTTCAAAGCTCTTTGTTACCCTCGTTCGCAGTTGCAAGGCTATTCCTTCCGAGCTATCGTATCAAGTTCAGCCTTGAAGGCTCAGAATAGTGACTAGTATGCGGGTCTTAATGAGTAGAATAGGGCTTTGGGTAATTATGTTACGTAGTCGTGGTAAAATTTGATGGGCACGATCACGGGATACTATTACTAAGTATTCCGATGCCCCCCCCCCTTAATTGAAAGCCCGTACCCCACAAAAGATCCTGCAGGTTTAACTTGCACCCCGAACCCTGAACACTAAAAGCTAAAGCACTAAAACCCCAAGGCCCAAAACCCTAAACTCTAAAACCTAAAGCCCTGAACCCTAAAACCCTAAGTTTCAAGAGCTCTCTCCGCGACCTCGATGATTGCAGGCTTGGCAAGCGCACAGCACTCCTGGAGGTCTCCAAACATATGGGGAGCTTCCCTCCAATATTAAGGATAGCAATAACAATAATCATAACTATAACAATAAGAGAAACAAAAATAGAAGTTAGCATAATCATAATCATGATACTAGTAATACTCATACTAGTGATAGAATAATCAAGAGAGGTCCTTAGTCAGTCCTTCTAAAAGGTCCTTCGGGATCAGCAATCAGTAACTACAAGGTGCGCGGCGCATGTGCGCCCCTGCTGTTTTCTGAGTGTGAGAGCACGAAAACACTGGTAAACGCGATCGATTATGCAGGTTGGCTTGAAGAGGGGCTTTAGGACAAAAATATTAGTGTAGGTTCGGCTCTAAAGTTGCTGTTGGCTTGACACTTTGCGGTTGTTTCTGCTGCGCTCTTCGTCGTTCGCGGCGGCAAAATCAGACTGCATGATTGCAGTCTTTCTGTCTTCAAGAGCTGCTCTCATGATATTTCGTGNCAGCTTGCGGCTATCTAAAGGGTCAGGGTCACGGGCTCAGAGATGAGGGCAACCAACAAGATGGAGATTTGGGCTTGTCGCTGGATATATGTTTGAAGTGGCGGTTTTGGTGGAAGCTTTTTCAGGGTGTGAGAACTTGAGTTAGCTTTGTTGGGCGATGTGCATGAACGGCACAGGGATTTTAAGCTTGACGGCGGAGCACGTCAACCCATGGGCTTGCTGCCATGGTTCAAAAGATATGTGCGGACGTCCCTGCCATAGGCACGTATCTCGCGACTGGCCTCGTTCAAGCGAGACATGGGAAACGGAACGCTATGCCAACATTTTCGGCGTCCGTCGCGGGCATGCTTCCAGAACTGCGAGCACAACAGACGGAGGTGGTTTTCCCACCTGCACAAGAGGGAATGAAAACATGAAGAGGTTCAGGGTCAAGTTGAGTTTAGGTTGCACCTGCCGCTGCCAAAGATATGAGGCTGCATCGAATGGCCGCATTTTTCACAGGCCCCCATTTCGGCTGCGGCTTCTCAGAAGGAGCAGCGTGTGAGGCCTCTGTATCGGGCACCTCACGGCCCCATTTCGGTTTTACGGTTTAGGGAAGAGGCTCAGGGTGAAGCGCAGCACGTCAGGCCTCTGCGTCGGGAACTTCACGGCTCGAAGAGCAGCCTGCGGATGAGAGCCAGATTGTAGTCCGATATCAGGTCTATACGGCTTACTCCGCTTACATTGATATCCTCAAAGTAACCGAAATCCTTGAGCAGCAAAACAAGAA
>BGNK01001866.1:16440-60508 GCA_003297005.1 Symbiodinium sp. clade A Y106 | reverse complement strand
GGGCTGCGGTCAATGGGCTCGACCTTCTGGAAAAAGGCCCCAAAGGCTGTGAAGGCCCGGCCCGGAAGGGGACCATTGGCCTCGAGAGTCACCTGGATCTCCCCCTTGATGGACGGTCGGGGAACATACTGGAAGTTCCTGGACAGCGTCTCGAACCAGCGGTACTCATCCAAACAACTCTCCGGCGGGCCTAGCAGGGGGCAAGGGGCAGGGCAGGGGGCAGGGCAGGGCACAGGGCACAGGGCACAGGGCACAGGCACAGGGCAGGGCAAGGGCAGGGCAGGGGAGGGCAGGGCAGGCTGCAGGGACCATGGCTGTGGAGAGGCGGGCAGGCGTATTGGATCGTTGGCGGCATGGAGGTCGAGGTTAGGTTCAGGGTTTACCCCTAAACCCTCTTCTGGTGAAAAAACTCTTCTGAGTCTGGGGATGTGGGTGGCTCTCGCGCTGAGGACTGGGGTTTAAAGCTTGCGGCTGCCAAAACCACGGGTGAAGCAAAGGGAGCTCGCGGATGGACGCAAAGACGTGTTGAGAGCATTTCCCTCCGATGTTGAGTTGCTCTCCGACGGGGGAAACGGTCGCAAAAAATGATCTGGCTGTTTTGGTATGCAGAAATTCCTATGGGTGGAATCATCATGTACTACTACAGTGACCTGTGCTGCGATAGTAGCGATCATGGTGAACGTTGTGATAATGATTGCTCTGGCTGTCACTCGCAGCAGAAGCACCAGCACTGTACGTACGGACTGTTGATACATGGCTGTGGTGGCCATGGAAGGAAAAGGATAAGCAGCACCCTAGACCTTAACCCCAACCCCAAATCGCAACACGTAAACGCAGGGACCTAAACCCTGGAACCTGAAAACTAAACTGACCCTGAACTCCGCAAACCTTAGCAAAGGCTTCACCGAAATCCGAAAGCCGAACGGCTCTGGATGGCCCTGCCTCGTCGGGAACACCAACTGCTGTGCCGAACTCCACCTTTCCGCTAAGTCGGAGTAAGAGAACCAACGGCTTGGAGTTTGGTGATTTAGGGTATAAGCGGGACAGGAGTTGGAAGGCTACGTGCGCCGAAAGCGATGGCCCCAAACCCGAAA
This sequence comes from Symbiodinium sp. clade A Y106, assembly GCA_003297005.1. Taxonomy (NCBI): domain Eukaryota; class Dinophyceae; order Suessiales; family Symbiodiniaceae; genus Symbiodinium; species Symbiodinium sp. clade A. Next base: position 59,414 of record BGNK01001866.1, on the reverse strand, counting down.
CCTTCCGCAACCGAAAAGTGCCGGAGAAATCCGAGAAGCCAAGGGCGTAATGGAGTTCATGCCCAGGAGGAGCACGCGCTGGATCCCGACCTGGTGATGAAGCCAACGGCTTGCTCTGAGCTCTGGGTAATGGGACTTAGTTGATTAACATACAGGGCTTTTGGCGGCTGTATCAAAGTCTCGCGGAGTCTTGAAAACGATGAGCTTTAAAGTTACCATGGCAGAATCGCACTCTCTTTCGTTCCTACTATGGCAACTTAAGATTACGTTTCTCTGCAACTAAGTTCTGGCCTTCGGGGTTCAGCAGGAACGCAGTTATGAGTCTAGGGGTGTTCGCACACAACGCCCGAAAGCCTAAAGACACAAAGAGCACAGTGCAAGAGGAGCAGCGCTTCTTACTGCGAAGATCAGGATGATTTCGAGGATGACGCGGGTTTAGTGGTTTTGTTTTAGGGTAGGATGAGGATCCATGGCGACGGCGATGATCAAAACTGCTAGCCATGGTTTGGTAAAAATATTAGAGCCTGTCCCTGAAGCCAAACCCCCGACACCCCCAACCCTGTACCTTGCCTGACCCCTAAACCTGACATGCTAAGCCATAAATCCCAAAGGCTAAACCCAAAGCCCCAACCCTGAACCAAACCCTAAACCCCAATCAACCCCCAAATCCAAACCCCCCAGCCCCCAAACCCTCAGCCCTAAACCCACGACCTTGTACTTTCTGTCCGGGTCGAAGGGCTGGCTGTTGATGGTCAAGATGTTGTTCTCCTACCGTAGGACCAGGATAAGTATACAAATATACATATATATATATATATATACAGCTATTTATTTATGTATGTGTGTATATAATATATATATATATATATACATACGTATATACATATAGAAATAGATATAGCATAGTGCAGTTTAGTGGAATGTAAAAACCTTGCAGTCTGTTGTAGTATAATGCGGCACACCATGGTATATCGCATATTCTATTGCAGCATACTGTGCAACATATTGTGTATCGTCATAGGTTGGATTGTATCATATGCATTGTGTGGGGAAACTCTGGATTTATGCATCAACCGCGTTCGTCGGATTCACTTCTCTTGAACTGGGGTCCAAAACGCTTTTCTGCGTTTCCTGCAGCCTTTGCCAAAGGACCCTCGGCCACTTCGTTTTGAAATGCAATTCGGGGCCATTTGCACTGGTTCTCGAGGCTCGCGTGTACTTCATTGAAGCTTTAAGTGCAACGAAATCTTCCCTTCTCGTCTCCAGGCAGCTGTTACTCATTATGCCCATCCCTGTGCCTGTGGTGACAATGACAAACAAGGGTAATGAAGCTGCCACGGACGCACCCGAAAGCCTTGACCCTAAACCCCCAAAGCCCGAAACATAACTAGGTGTCGATTTCAACAGCTCCCAATGTTTGTAAATTAGGACCCTAAAAATAAAAATGATCCCAAATCGATACCAATTTTATGCCTGCATATCATCCCCCTAAACCCTGAAGCCCTAAACCCTAAAGCCCTAAACACAAATTTCTGAAATATCATCCCAGTTCATGTCGAGGCTCTGCATCTGTGCTGCAGTCTTGATCCAGATGAAGGAAAGCAGGCTTTTGCTCAGTACCCGTCCTTGGCTAAGGGAGGCCCTTGGGTCCCAGGGTTTAGGGGTTTAGGGGTTTGGGGTTTTGGGGTTTAGGGTTTAGGGGTTCAGGGAGTTCAGGGTTCAAGTTTAGGATTCATGGGGTTTGGGGTTTAGTAGAGTCTTGGCTATGATGTTCCAGGGATCCAGGGATTACATAGGGGTGAAGGGTGTCGGGTGAGGTTTCTCAGTCTTGGGCAGAAGACACGATTTCCCGGCGCTCCAATACAGTATTTGAGTCTTGGGTAGTGCTCCTTACTTGGCATCCGAATCACCAATGTCTAGTCCGTGTTGGCCTAATTGGTCCCTTGGTTGATCCTCGACCCTGAACTCTAAGGTTCTCTCTCATCCCCATGCGTTCCTAATGCTAAACGAGCATTCCTGCAAAAGACTACGCGAGACGCAGGCAAGCATTCACCCAAAAGAAAGCAGTGGCAAGAACAAGCAGTAGTCGTTGTCGTAGTAGTGGTGGATGCAGCAGCAGCATCAGCAGTGATAGTAGTCGCAGTAATAGTCAGTGTCGTCATCATCATCAACAACATAACCATACTGGCAGTAGGAGCACTGCTTAGTACTATTAGAAGGAGAAGCTGCAAAACATGAGGCGGTGGTGTTGATCTCAAGAACTATGCGAAGCAACCCAGAACACGGATAAGGACAACTGCCGACTGCGAACACAGAATGCCACGCGCCCCGACGCTTCTTCATAACGGAGTACTTTCCGGAATTATGGACAACATGGTCTAATGTGCAACACATCCGAAAGGCACGATACCCCAAGATCTTGAACCTTGAAAAACATAGCGCATCCTCGACAAGGGGGAATTAAAGCTTTAAAGTGCGGTTGCTGGTTCCTCTGTGTGCACTCTGAATTCGTGGCGCCGGTGTCCGTTGGACCCTAACCCGAAACGCCTGAACCCTAAACCTTTAAACCCTAAACCGTAAACCCCTAAAACCCTAAACCCTAAACCCTAAAAACCCTAAAACCCTAAACCCTACCCCCCGTGAACTGAACCCGTAAACGTTGAACCCCACTAAACCCCACGACCCAGCTTCCGTGAGAACTTGATGGCCTCCTGCAGCACCGAGCCCTTCATCGGCACCACGGCGATCGCCTGCTTTTGGGGCGTTTGGGGTTTAGGGTGTAGGGGTTAGGGGTTTAGGGTTTCAGGTTTGGGGTTTCGGGTTTAGGGTGTAGAGGTTCGGGGTTTAGGGTTTGGAGAATCGGGCTTGAAGCCTAGGGTTGAGGGCTCAGGGACAAGAGTTGAGAGTCTAGGGCTTTGGGTTTAGGGTTTAGGGTTTAGGGGTTTAGAGTTTAGGGCTTTGGGTTTAAGGCTTGGAGTCGAGGGTCTTGGGAATCGCAAAGCAAATTTTTCTTCGTTGCCTTCATAAAGAAAGCCATGCTGCAAAAAAAGGACCCAAATGCTAAACCCCAAACCTAAACCCTAAACCCCAAACCCTAAACCCTGAACCCTCAACCCTAAGCCCCAAACCCCAACCGCAACCCCAAAACCTAAACCCTAAACCCTAAAACCTAAACCCCCAAACCCCTAGACCCTAAACCCCAAGACCCAAACCCTAAGCCTTGAACTAAACCCTAAACCCCAAAACCTCAACTCCAAAACCTCAACCCTAAAATTAAACCCTAAACCCTAAAACCCAAACCCTAAACCTTAAACTAAACCCTAAACCCCAAAACCTAAACTCCAAAACCTCAACCCTAAAATTAAACCCTAAACCTTAAACTAAACCCAAAACCCCAAAACCTAAACTCCAAAACCTCAACCCTAAAATTAAACCCTAAACCCCAAAACCTAAACTCCAAAACCTCAACCCTAAAATTAAACCCTAAACCCCAAAACCTAAACTCCAAAACCTCAACCCTAAAATTAAACCCTAAACCCTAAAACCCCAACCCTAAACCTTAAACTAAACCCTAAACCTAAACTCCAAAACCTCAACCCTAAAATTAAACCCTATCCCCTAAAACCCAAACCCTAAACTCCAAAGAGGGCCCCTCAGCCGCCTCCGCGAAGGCGAGCTCCTTGTAGAGATCACCCAGGGTGAAGGGGCCCGCCTCATAGTCCGCTCTGCCACGGACGTCGCCGCCGTTCCTGGTCTTTTTGGCGTTTAGGATTTAGGAGTTTAGGGTTTAGGGTTCTTTTTGGTGTTTAGGGTTTAGGGTTTTTTAGGAGTTTAGGAGGGGTTGTTTCTGGGAGATGCTTAGGGTTTAGGGTTTAGGAGTTTAGGGTTCCGTTTGGGAGCTACCTTAATTTCGAGGGGCAGGGGGGGTGGATTTATGTAAAGTCATTGTGGTTTTGGGGGTTTAGGATTCGAAAGGATTCTTCGGGCTTCAGGATCTAAGGTCAATAGCGCTCGAGTTTTGCAGTTACGGGTTTGGGCACCTGCACTACACCCTTAACCCTAAAACCTAAACAGTAAGGTTTAGGAGCTGATCTGCATGTGAATCTGCTCTCCAAGGGTGATTTCAGTGCCTTTTCCGGGCATGCGGTTGAGGGTGCAAAGTTTAGGCTTTAGGTGTAGGGTTTAGCGGTTTGGTGTAGGGTTTGGACTTTAGGGGTTTCGGGTGTGGGGTCTAGGCTTCTGCTAGAATCCTTCTACAGCTTTTGCGAACAAGTAAAATGACTCAATCTGTCTGTCGTTGTGCATGTTGCGGTTTGCTACGTACTGTGCAGGTTGCGCTGCTAGGGCTTTGGACCAAAACCCTAAACCCCAAAACGGGTGGGCACAAGGCATCTGAATAGGTCCAATCCGGCCAGGTGCATGACCGCCACCTCTGCACCATGCTGCTGCAGGCCTGCAACGGGAACTCCTCCCCCCCTAAAGCCTAAACTTCGTGGCCATAAGGGTAGTTCTCGAAATAATTTGGCCCCCCCTTTGAGGTCCCCAATATAATACGGCACCCTTATAAAAAGGACGCAAACAGGGACCCTAATCTAGAGAACTACCCAAAAGGCAGGGTCGTGGGCTGACGATTCTCTTGCTGTCTTTTGTCTCTGAGCAGCGCCATACAGCTAATCCAGCACTGGGCAACAGTGATGAGAATGATAAGATGGGGCCCGGTATGGTTGAAAGTGCCTGGATTCAAATAAAATGCAAGCATGGCTTTGGACATTAGGATCCCAGATTTCAACTTAGTTGCTGAGTTCATAAGCCCAAAAAGTATACACTTTCAGTTTTATAGTGGGTAATATTATCCCAAAAAATGTAAAGTGTATCCACTCAAGATTAGGATCCCAGATTTCAAGAGTCTTCAGGCAAAGGCGGTCGCAAGGTTTCTTGGTGAGGGCTCTGGGATTGCGCAGTCAACCTGAAGTCAACGAAGCCAAAAGTCTGGAATGCAGTGAGGCTCACTTCGGTGAGCATATGTATATATATATATATATATATGTATATATATTATGTATATACACATACATTCATACCTACACATATATCAATATGTGTAGATATTGTACGATGGATATATATATACACACACATATACATGTGTATGTTTGTATGCTTACAAATCGAACTCAGCTTTCGAGCTTGTGAGGCTGCGACTCGGCAATAAGCGCTTTAATGGTTTAGGCCTCTGTAGTGTTTAGAGATCTTTGGTTCAGAGTCTGAGGTTGCAAGATATGGGGAACAGACGAATTTTCGTCTTCTGCGCGGTCGATGCATCACTGCCACTGGCGGGTCAATCACCCTTCAGTGACATCTCAAATCTTGTCTCCTCCCGCCTGGGCTCCACAAAGGTTGAAAAGAGCCTAAAGCCCAAACAAGAAGCAACGATACCTAAATTCACTTGCATTTTTTAAGACCCCCAACACGATCACCTCGAATGCAAATTTACACCCTGAGCTATACCTGAGATCTGAACCATGCAAGCCCTGCAGCTGAACCCCAAAATTCTGAATCCTAAAACCAAGACCGCTGAAGCCCCTAAATATTGTAACAGCTCAGAGCAGCCAAAACGGTTTGCCACGGCGAAACCAAGTCACACCTTTCCACAAAGGAGCCAAAGGGAGGCGAATGTACAAATCGGACTCAAAACTGACCTGAGCTGTTTCCCGGAAGCAGGGTGCAGGATTCCAACGGTATTTTAGGGGGTTTGGGGTTTAGGGTTTAGGGTTTAGGGGTGTTTGAGTTTTTCAAGTTACGGCTGGCGGCCTGGCTCGGCGGTAAACCCTATCGGCGCCGCTGCACGTAAGTTATGGAAGCAATGGGGGCAGTTGCAAGTGGCACAAGGCCTATCGGCCATAAACTCCGAAATCCTAAACTAAGAAGCATATTCCTGTAGAGCGTGACGGGGAGAGCCCTCTAAACAAGCTGGCATGATATACTAAACCCTAAAGCTTAAACCTAAGCGATAGATGCACTGAGTGGCCATTGCAAGTTGAGACCGGCCCACTTCACCCAATATCCGGCCCAGCCGTCGGCGATATTCTCGTAGTTGTCGTAGATCTCGGCGATGTAGATCACGGAGGTGTTCGCCCAGAAGAAACCCCAATGAGTCAGGGCCGAAATCCTGAGATTTCTCATGTGCTCAGAATCTGACGGCCTGTGAGCCACAAAGCATACATTTCTTAATAAGGGGCTTCCGCAGCCTTCGTTTGTGTGCTCTGCAGGGTCCCTGATATCGCCCTAAATGCTAAACTTTTGAACCCCTAAACCATAAACCCTATCTCCGAAGCCCCGAAACCCTAAACGGTCTAACGCCTAGGCTGGAGGTTCTTCCCTTAAAGCCCAAATAATCCGCGAGCCGAGCATAAGCTACCGTTGTTATAGTATATTACGGTACACTCTAGGAAGCTGTAGTAGATTATAGTAAGTGGAAGATTATAGCAGATTATCGTATATTATTGTAGGTTGTATACAGAAATATGGTATTCTGATGTCGGAAAGCTTTATGAAATCTCTGTGAAATCTACATACAGTTACAAACTCCCTAAACAGCGAACCCAATGCCATCGACCGGGAATCAGGAGAGCCGTCTTGTAGTGGCGACGCGCCTGCAATGGCTCAAGCTCAAAGTACGGGTCTGCCGCAACCGCTTGTTTCTGGGTTTCGGGCGGCTACAGGTTTAGCAAGATCCCTGGTATATGATGGTATATGTATGATATAAGAATAGGAGATAAGAAGGAGTACGAATATAGGCACGAAAACTAACTAAGAAATAACTAGGTGAAAAAGGTATGTATGTATGTACGTATCTATCTATCTATCTATATATATATATATATACATATATATATATAGAACCCATATCATACTGTGTATACGTGGGGTCCTTATAGACGAGTTCGGGTCCATACTCGAATCCCGTCTGAGATCGAAGCATCAAAAGACAGGCCCAGCTCTACCCAGACCTCAAATCCTGAACCCCAGAGCACATATAGGTCACAATAGTTCTGGTTTTCTACGGCTTTAGTATAGGGGGCGGGGAGCTGAATAATACGAATGGGATGTTGGGGTAGACAAAAATATACATGTATCTTCGGGAACCCTGTGGTGTTGTGTTGGTAATATTCAAGCCAGCGTCCGCCTTAGGCATGGACTTGGGGCACTCCATCTTGCTTGACAACCGCTAGGGCCAGGGTTGACAGTTCAGAGTTCGGAGTTTAGGGTTTCGGGTTTGGAGTTTAGAACGGTGTAAACCTTGTAGAAACACTGTGGGATGTACTGTGTTCGAGGAACAACAATACAGCCCAACCTGGGAGTTCCGGAAAACAAGTTACCCGGTTTGGACCGTACACAGTGGGGTCCTTTTTGCACGGACCCCCAGATTCTTAGATGAGGCGACTACCCCCAATCTGCACATGTAAGGAACCCTCAAAGAGTGAACATTAGCCCCAACAGCCAAGCCTTGAACATGGCCACGGCCGCGAGCTCGAAAGGACCAGAGAGGACTAACATCGTCTCCGTGGCATGCGAGGAGGAATGCTGTCGCATGTAGCGGGTGTCCCCGGATCCGTACCTAAAAGGCATCGAAACATTGACCTGCTTTTTCAACTCGAAGGCTTTGGATGCGCAGACCCCCAACAGTGACACACCGCCTAAAATTCCAAACCCTACAGTCCCGAAAACCGGCTCCAGAGGCATTACTGAGGCTCGCAAGACCTCCCCATGAGGCCAAATCGCTCCGCCACAAGAATAATACCGATAACAGTTATCACCAAAACGAACCCCAGCAGAGGCGAATCGTGTGGCCGGGGCGTGGCACTTCAGAGACTTCGAACCCTTCGAGAGCGATAATAAACGCGGGACTCCCCTGTAGTACCCCTTGAAAGAATCAATATAGAACCCTTTATCGGAACCCTGTTCAAATTGTTACGTGTAAGGCTCCTATAGGTACTGTGGCAATAGCGCAGTTCCATCAAGCTCGGCAGCTCCACGAAAGCGGGAATTCACAATGAGTCCGGCGTCTTTCAAGGACGAGAACCGCTTTTTAAGGACTTTTTTTTAATGCCTAACCCAAAAATATGGTTCAATAGTGCTACCACACTACTCGGCACACAAAACCCAGATCTCAGCCCCTAAAGCCTTATACCCTAGAATCTCAGCCCCCAATATAGGGGCCTTAAAAATTAGAATAGGGTTTTGGGGCCATTATACTATAAGTATAGTAAAGAACCCCCCAAAATAATATAGGTAATTATGAAGGCCCCTATACTACGCACTCAACACGCACACCACGGTACATCCAGAAAGGCCAGGCCCAAAGCTCATCTACCTGTACTTTCAGAGCTTCAGGATTTTACGATTTGTCGTTGCTTTGTCTTTGGCTTTGGGCCTTAGGGGATTTAGGCAGAGTCTTGGGGTTCAAGGGTCTCATGTTTGTTGGGGTCGTAGGCTTGTTTAAGAGCTGAGGTTTGACAGCTTCACGGCTTTAGCGCTGAGGGCTTGGCCTTTTAAGAGCTATGGCTGCAGGTTGAGAGGCTGAGGAGTATCGCCGTTGGGGTGCGGGACTTGCCCGGTAGACGCTTGGAGTTAGAGAGTGCGGGTTTCTCTGAAGTACCTTCATTTTGCAGAGGCTTGTTCAGGGTTTACAGGTTGGGGGGGGGGGCAAGGTTTGGGCTTAAGTTTGAAGGCTAGGGCCGGAGGGCTGCCTGCATGGCAAAACACCAGACCCCATCGTTGACCCCCCGACCCTCACAACGCCAAGGCACCTCAAGCATCTTTATAGACTTGATGGGCTGCAAGTACCGCACCTGTGTCCAGAGATTCGTCCATACCCCGGCATTGTAGGGACCCGCCTTTCATACCCCGACAATGACGACGACGAGAACCCATGCTGCCGTTAGATGTGCATTCGAGCGAGTTGGTCAGGATGTGGCGAGAATCCGGAGCCCTACAGCTAAACTTCGAAGCATCGATACTTAGGCTGCGAACCATGGATACGACAACGAGGTGACGGTCATGATGAAGATGACGTTGCTGATGATACTGGCAATGGTGATGATCCTGGTTCGGCTGGTGATGACGATGATGATGGTAATGCTGAAGATGGCGGTGATGATTACGATGATTAGGATGATGGCGATCATGATGGTGATGATGTTGAAGATGATGTGGATGATCCTGGTGATGATGATGATGATGGGGATGAGGATGACGATAGCGATGACGATGACGACAACGCTGATGATGATGATGAGGAGGAGGAGGACGATAGTGATGACGATGACGACAACGATGATGAATATGATTATGATTATGATGATGAGGAGGAGGAGGATGGTGATGATGATGACGATGATGATGATGATGACGATGATGATGCTGATTGTGATGGTGATGGTGATGACCATCGTCATCACAAGCACTCACTATCACCATCATCGCGGATCCTTTCAACCCACATCCGAAACCTCAAGGCACCTGCGTAACAACTGCGTTGGCAATCATGACAATGGGACCCACACCTTGCCTTCCAAAGGACGAAGGGCAACTCCCAGAAGACTTGGGCAAGGCCGCTTGTCAACACCCACATGGTAATGAACTCCTCAAGGACGGCGGAGCAGCCGACGACTACTGCTACTGTCGCTACTGATACTGCGCCACTTCTGCAACACCCCGACCTCTTAGGTTCGCGGGTTCAGGTCATATTGACGGTACAGCCCGGGGAAGCCATGCTGCAAAAACGGTTCAAACCCGGATCCCGGAGTGTTGCATGGCGGCGGTCTCCTCCCACCTCTGGATGCGCGTCCGTTTCTCGCCGGGGTTGTCGACAAATGCAAAGACTGACAGCCACAGGCACAGAAAGGCGGTAATCCCGCAGTAGTCATCCGTTGGATCCGGTGGGAGATACTGGATGTAGACCAGGAAGTAGCCAAGAGTGGCCCAGAGGAAGAGGAGGGTGAAGCAGATACCATAAAGCACACCGCGCACCCCGCGGCCGCAGTCCATCAAACCAAAGGCGCTCACCTGGGTTCACGATCAGGAAAAAAATTACCGGACCACAATGGGAATGTATAGTGAATACTACTACTGCCTTAGAAATGTGGTTTCTGTAGGGGCCTCAATAAATTATAGTATAACCATAACAAGGAGCCCCAGCAATTATATTCATAATCATTCCGGCCTTTATAGTACTTATATCCAGCTCCTTGACACCCAGTCACGGCAACATGGTCTGCCTTCGACATGGCCCACGCAGCCCTGCCGCGCTGGGCAAGAACAAACCTTGAGCCCAGCTGCCCGAAACGAAAGCTGCGAGCCAAACATCGAACGCCAGATGGGAATTTCGTTGGGGTTTAGGGTTTAAAACCCCGAATAGTGGATCCTTACGATAAAGCTTTGCAATGCAGGCCCTCAACTCTACTCTCTCCTGATTGATGGGAACTCCAACTGACAATGCTTCTTCTGCATATCTCAACGACGGCGACTACCACAACGACTAGAGCTGGTACTACGACTAGTTCTACCAGCACGACCACTACTACTAGTACGACCAGTACTACTAGTACTTTCCTGCATCTACTACAGATTGCTACCACCACCACCACGACTAGGACCACTACTACCACCACCACTACCACTACGACTACCGCTACCATTATCACTGTTGCTGTTGCTGCGACGACGACTACTACTACTACTTCTTCTGATGGTACCCAGCTTTCAATGGCCTCGCTTCAGCTTCTCCAAGAGGAACCCGGCCAGGTCAGACTGCTCGAACCTAGCACGTCTTAAGGTATGGGGCTTTGTTTTTAAGGGCCCTTTTCCTCAAAGTATAGGGTTTAGGGTTTAGGGTTTGGAGTCTAGGGTTTTGGGTGTTTTTAGAGGAGGTTCAGGGTTGAGGGGTTTAAGGGTTTCGGGCTTAGGATTAGCACTGGCACTCTCAGAACCCAATATCCTTTGTCAGCTAGGACCCGGATTTCTTTACAAACCTAAAACCCAAGACTCCACAGAGCCTCACCATCTTTGTCGACATCTTGGAAGGAAGCTCGGTGATAGTCGCCTGACGGAACACGGTTCAGGGCTTCAGGTGGATTCCAAAATGAATGTCAGGCTGCTAGAAAGATTTACAGTGTAGTTCAGGAGATGTTGTGATGCCACATTAAGGGGTGTAGGACGTACTGGTTAGCTGTTTGTGGCTTGCGCCCGCTGGGGAGTTCGGGATCAGATATCGTGGCTTCGCAAAACTGGTTGTTCGGAGCGCTTCTGCGGGTGAGGTTGACAACTTATGGTCCAACAACTGTGTCTTGTGGTCTCGGTTTCGCGGATTATGGATTCCTGAACCATGAACTCTAAGCCGCAAACCGCCTTCAACTCCCCAGCCCTGATTCCCGAACCCAAAACTAAACCAGCAAACCTTGAGCCCCCTACTGTGACCACCACACTCCATGGCGATGCCGATTCCTAGCACCATGCATACCAGTGATGCCGGTCCTGTGACTACTTCCCAAATCCCGAACCCTCCGCCCTAAGCCTACACCCTGAACCCTAAACCCTGAACCCTAAACCCTAACCCAAAACCCCCGGGCTGCCTGCATGGCCTTCACCACGAAGTCTTTCCGATCCTTGGCCCACGCGGCAGCCTCGCAGGAAAGCCCGCGACCCAGTAAGTCATAATAGCCTTTACGAGCGAGAAATATATGAAGATGCTGTGCGCATATGTACATACATACATACATACATACATACATACATACCTACATGCATTCATATATAATGTGCATATATATATATATATACCTGCACGCACGTGGTGTCGCATAGACAGTGTTAGTGGGTGACGGTAGAAGCAGTCATGATAGCAGCAGCAGCAGCAACAGCAGCAGCAGCAGATTGAGAAGCAAGAGTAGTCGTAGTAGTCGTCGCAGTCGCGATCGCAGTCGCAGTCGCACTTGCAGTCGCAGTCGTGGTGGTGGTCGCCGTGGTGGTGGTCGTTGTGGTGGTACTGGTGGTACGGGTGGTCCTCCTAGTAGTACTTGTAGTACTAGTGGTACTGGTCCTACTACTAGTACTAGTAGTACTAGTTTCATAGATAAATAGACGCATAGACGCATAGACAGATGCACAGACAAACAGATAGACAGATAGACAGATAAACAGACAGATGGATAGACACACAGATAGATAGCTAGATAGATAGACAGCTTCAGTCTACACTACTGCAAAGCCTGAAGCGAAAACCCGCTGAACCTGAAGTTCCAAAGCTCCAAGCCCAGAAGGTAAAGCCTCAATACTCAAGTCCGTCTCACTGAAGGCCCTCTAGGAGGCTAAGTCGCTGAGTTTATAAGCCCCAAAAAGTTTATACTTTCAGTTTTATTGTGGGTAATATTATCACCAAAAGTGTAAACTGTATCCACTCAGCTACTAAGTCTAAGCGGACTCTAGAGTTTTAGCAGGGATGCGCTTCAACTCCTAAGATAAAAGAACGTCAACATTCGAAACCTTAAACCCGAAACCCTACACGTCGAAAAAGAAACATCTCCTAACCTAGCTAAGCCTAACAACCTGTACAAACAATGCGAGAGCCTTACCACACACCGCATACGGTGAACCGAAAACCCCTCCACGTTGAGCCTGAAAAACCCTGGAAAGCCCAAGATTTGCCATAAACCTTTAACCCTCAGCCTTAGCACAATGGAACTTGAAGGAATGTTGCTCATGATTCAAGCCCCTATACTCAACCTTAGTTGCCCCCCGGACGCCACGCGGGACGCGCGTTCGGAACGCAGTGCCGGAACGCGTCTCCATACCCACCCCGGAACGCAGCTAGACGAATGTGCGGTGCAAGTCTGCAAAGATCGTGCGTGCGTTTCTAGGCGCCGCCAAAACGCACACAAAGCATAAACTGACAAGTCTGGTGCTCGAGGGACCAAAGCCCCATCACCCCACACCCTAAGCCCTAGCCCTAAAGACAACAAGAGCTGCTTCTTGGGACATGACACCATCTGCCGGCCTGGCCCCCCTGTTGAGATGAAGCCTTAAGCGAAACTTAAACACCTACAACCCTGCACCCTGAAGCTGGACCGTGCGTTTCACGGGGGCCGCGAAAACGCACACATCTATCTATAGAACGGAAGGGTCTGCAACAAATATGTATATAAAGCATCCGAACCACTTCAAGACTGAGAAGTCTAGAGTCCGTTTGGGCGCCTGCAGAAGTGCATTTTGCAGGCGCCCAAAAACGCATTTTCCTGTTTCCTCAAGGTCGTAGCAAAATTTGGATGGAATCGAGTTCGTGATAGTTCCTGCTCTTACGAGGAAGCTTTGGGCGGTACGTTGGAGGTGCCTGCAAAGATGCATTTTGCAGGCCCCACAAAATGCATTTTCATGCTTCCTGAAGGTCGTGAACAGTGTTTGGCTGGACTTGACATCGCAATGGTTCCTACTGCCCTGAGGAAGCTTTGGGCAGTGCGTTGTCCGAGGCGCCTGCAAACATGCGTTTTGCAGGCTNTGAAGGTCGTGAACAGTGTTTGGCTGGACTTGACATCGCAATGGTTCCTACTGCCCTGAGGAAGCTTTGGGCAGTGCGTTGTCCGAGGCGCCTGCAAACATGCGTTTTGCAGGCTCCCAGAAATGCATTTTGCAACTTGCTTTCAAGCAGCTGGATCTGTTGAATTTCAGGACGTGCGGTCCTAAGACGCAAGTTTTTAGGACGCGCGTGCAGGACGTCGAAACGCGCGTGCCGGGGAAACTAAGTACTCAACCCTCAAACTCTGAATCTCAAACCCCCTAAAGCCGTAAAGGAACCCGTAAAGGAACCCTTACACCCTAAACCCTCCACCCTTCCTTTAAGGGCTCCTTCAAGACATTCTTGAAGGGACCCTTAAGGGTTCCTATTTAACGGAACGCCAAACTTCCCGGCCTCGGGTTCTGGAGTGAACTCTGCGGCCGGAACGAGGACGTGGCGACTTCGAACCTGACACAAGCAGCAGGCGATTTCGGGTTTAGGACCAGGATTGGGGGGGTTTCGGGATTCGGGTTTGGGTGGGTTCGATCTAGGGTTCTGCAAAGATTCTAGACTGTATGTGGGTTCTGCAAAGATTTCTATGAGGCTTATAAGAAGGTTCTGTAGACCCAAAACCCAAAAGCCAAGACCCTTATTGAACCCAAACCCCCAAACTCGAAACCCTAGACCCTAAACCCTAAACCCTAAACCCCCAACCCTAAACCCTAGACCCTCAACCCTGAACCCTAAAACCACCAACCCTAAACCCTAAACCCTTGAAACTAAACCCTAAACCCTAAAACCCCTAAACCCTAAACCCTAGACCTTTAAACCCTAGACCCTAAAACCCCTAAACCCCAAACCCTAAACCCTAGGCCCCCAACCCTACATTCATCAGCTCTTGGGCTTTGCCTCGCCCTCAGCCGTCCACCACACATCCACGATGGCGATGCTTGCCCCATCCTGGCGATGCGGGACACTTACTGTGGGGCTAAGGTTTGGGGTTTAGGGCTTCAGGGCTTCAGGGCTTTGGGGCTTTAGGGCTTTAAGGCTTCAGGGCTTTAGGGCTTTAGGGCTTTAGGGCTTTAGTGCATTAGGGCATTAGGGCATGAGGGCTTTGGGTTTTAGGGCTTTCGGGCGTTAGGGCATTACGCTTTAGGGCTTCCAGCCATCCAAGCCTAAAGGCATGAACCCTAAACCCCAAACCACAACCCCTCAACCCCTAAAACCTCAACTCCAAAGATAAGCAGCTGTTTCAAGATGCACTCGATGAGCACCCTAAACCCTAAACCCTAAACCGTGAGACATTAAATGGGCCGAAGCCTCGAAGCCCTACAATCCGAAACCCCTGGGCCTCAAAACCTAGAGCCCTGCCGAAACTCGGATCCTCAACACGTAAGGTTTTAGGGGTTTAGGGGTTTCAGGGGTTTAGGGGTTTTAGGGGTTTTAGGGGTTTAGGGGTTTGCAAGTGGCAAAGCCACTGTGAAGCTCAGACATGCTCAGTCAGATGTCTTCGCAGCTACGAGTGCACAAGCCTTCACGAAGTGGGGAAAACAACCGAGCTGTGTTCGTCCCAGCCTCGTCCTTCCTCCCACGGGCATTCGGTGGCACGAACTAGCNGCTACGAGTGCACAAGCCTTCACGAAGTGGGGAAAACAACCGAGCTGTGTTCGTCCCAGCCTCGTCCTTCCTCCCACGGGCATTCGGTGGCACGAACTAGCTAGAGCGCCTCAGCTTCTCCCTCCACTGTCATGGTAGCGGAGCCCTTTCTTCTCCAGACAGGAGAGGGGCTCGCCTGTGGATCCAGGGACCTTGGTGGACTGGCTGACGCCCGGGGGAGGGTCTCAGTCAGAGATGTCAAGTGGAGGAGGCGGGGAACTCCCCGCGACACCGAAGAACAAAGATGGCGTGCCGCAGTGGAATGGCGACCCTGCGGCCTTCCAGCAGTACGAGGAAGAGTGCTACTTATGGGAGCAAACACAGCAGTGGCATAAGAGGAGCATGTGTGCCCCCCGGTTGAAGTCGGAACTGACCGGAGCGGCGAAGCGACTCATCTTGGGTCAGCCTGCGGACTGGACCGCCCACCCAGATGGTGTGACCGAATTGATGAAGTTCCTGCGCATCCGATTGGGCAGGCCTCAAATGCCAGAGCTATCCGAGTTGCTCCTCAAGTACTTCCGGGGCTCTCGTCGAAAGAACGGAGAGTCCATCAATGACTTCGTGACAAGGAAGTGCGAGGCCTACATGAGGGCTCAACAGGCCCTGGCTCGCATTACGAAAGATCGACAGCCACATCAGGTGGCTGCAGTGGGGACGACCAACCCTGCCACCAGTGACGACTATTGGGACAACTGGAGCCGACCTGGTTGGAGTCGACGAACAAGTGTGGAATCCGAAGAGGTCGAGACCGCTTTTGAGGAAGGCCCGCCCCAGGCGGCGGCCCCCACGGGCGGCGATCCCACGGACGGAGAGGAGTCTACCCGGTGGAGACCTTCTTCATGGCAGTGGAGTGGTTACGGTGGCTGGAATGGCTACTCATGGAGTGGCGGATGGGGCGACGGCTACTGGCAACCCTCGTGGACGTGGTCGTCCGCGACTTCCTCCTCGAACTCCTGCAAGCCCAAGGCCAGCATTCCCGACATCATTCCGGACTTCGTCCAGGGCTGGTTCCTTCTCATGGACGCCAATTTGGATATCCATGAGCGAAATGGGATTCAAACGGCCCTCCAAGGAGACTTTGGGCTACAGCGGGTAGCCTCGGAGCTCCGGGCGCAGTGGCCGGACTCCGAAATTCTTCGGCGCGACCGCAGTCACCGCGGTGCCAGCTACTGGAGTGAGGGTCTGGAGGAAGGCGAGGGCTTGGAGGATGAACTCGGCTTCTCAGTGGACGCCGCCTGGCGGAACAGGGTATGAACGAGGAAGGCATCGCAATGATGGGTGAGGCAGAGGACGAGGCCCAAGAGGCCCTTGCGGCCATCCAGCATGGCCGCAGAACTCTGAAGGAGGCTCGTGCACGCCAGCACGAGGTGAAGATGTCCAGGAAGTATTTCAAGACCTCCTATCAGAGGGGAACACGACCATCCAACGCCAGTGCCCGTGACGATTCCAAGCTCACGTGCCTTCGATGTGGAAAGCTCGGGCACCGAGCCGCGAACTGTCCTGATCAGCGAGAGGAGAAGCCAAGCGCTAAGGTCGCGGAGGAAGCCCCTTTTGTGTGCTACCTCGACTCCTCTCCTACCGAAGATGAGGCCTACGTGACGGCTATCACCACGGCGGAAGCCGTGGAAGGCGGCAAGGCTATCCTGGATGGGGGAGCGACTCGCACCCTGGCTAGCGTAACGGCCCTCGAAGCTCTTATGAAGGTGAACAAGAAGAAGCATGGTCACGATGGAATCCTCAACATTGACCCCGAAGATAGACCCGTGTTCGGCTTCGGGAACAGTTCGCAGGAGCAATGCATGAGCACAGCACAGGTGAAACTTCGTGCAGCAGGCCAGAATGGGAGCCTTCGTGTGCACGCCCTGGACAAAGGCCAGGGACCCATCCTTTTTAGCATTGACAGCTTGCGCAACCTTGGTGCAGTGCTCGATTTTGAACATGACTATGTCATCTTTAGGAAGCTAGACAAATCGAAAGCGATTCCTCTGGAGAGGTCCAGCACGGGACACCAACTCTTGCCCTTGAGTGAGGACCTTTATCAGAATGCCATCCCGTTGCAGGCACCTTTCCCAAGCTTCCCAGAGCTGTTCAAGTAGGGACAGCTCCTTCCGCAATCCAGGCCGTCTGATGGAGAGCAGAAGGTTTCAAGTGTTTGGTCAGGCGTGGGGAATCAATCAGATGTCTCATGTAACCGTCCTGAGGGGAATCATGGATGTCACATGAGCTATGCTGATCCTAGTGGGTTTAGAAAAATCATACTTCCGGGAGCTGAGAAGATGCAGCCAGCAGCTTGCAGCAACAGCATGCACGACCAACCTGATCGCAGCAGCATACCAAGCACGAGCGCAGGATCGCCCCAACTCGTAAGAACAGCGCTCATCAATGCCAGCTATCAGCAAGATGAACAAGAAGGAGCTAGCCCAGGAGATCGAGGAGCTGGGCGGCACCGCCAATCTCGATCGTCGCCGTCTCGAACTACAAGTCCAACTGATCTCACTTCGCGAAGAACAGGGAATTCCCAATCACAGCAGGGCGGCTCAGACGGACTACCAGAAGTGGACAGTGGCCATGAACAAGGCGGGTCCCAAGAAAGCGGACTTGGTTCGATTCATGGAGCAGGAGCTCCAGATGACACCTCGCAGCAACGACACCATTGTGCAGCTTCAGAAGGCCGCCCTCCTCAAGATCTACGACCTCGCAGCTCCCCACGAGACCGATCCCGTTGGGTTCGGCCAATACAGCAGTCTTTCCTATGCAGAGACAGTGGCTGCTCATCCCGAGTATGTACGTTGGGTACGCACCACAGCTGCCGAGGGGCAGTGCAATCCCTTGATGACCCGATTCTACAACTGGCTGGAAGGCCAGACGAGTGTCGGCAGCAACCTGGAGAAAACCAAGGCCAAGCCAACGACTACTCCGAAGGCGAAGACGGAACCTCGAGGATACCCCAAGTCCTCGGCGACATCGGCGAAGGCCCCGTCGGAGAGCCAGGGATCCATGGACTCACAGACCATGCAGCAGTTGGTGGGAGTGCTTCAGAGCTTGCAGAAGGATGTGCAGGAGCTGAAGAGCGAGCGACGCGAGACCCGAGCTCGCAAGGAGACGCACACCGACGAGGAGATGATCCCCGACCGCTCGGACGGCAGCTTCGTGGCGGTAAGCGAGTTCAATGGGCAGAAGTGAGGGAGATTGAGCTTTCCGACGACACAGCCTGCACATGTAATCTGGAGGAGCATGGCACGGACCTTAGGAAGAGCCTTAGCGAGTCTTCGGCCCGACACCTAGAGGATCAGGCGTGGAGCATAGTTCCGGGTTTGTTTCCGAGTTTGAATGGGTTTGAGAGACTAGCTTTGCTGGAAGTGGGCTGTGATGCGGAAAGTCCATTGACTGCGGCGGTGCATCAACTGACGGGCACTACGAGCTCAGCGGGCCGTTGCTCTCTGTGGAATGGCTGCGATGTAGGAGAGTCTGAGGGTTTGAGTTTGGTGTTACAAAGGATTGAGGTGGAGAGGCCACAGGTGGTGTGGTTGAATCCCCCTAGTAGTTCATATAGTCCCCTCCAAAAGATGAACCAGAAGACTGGAGAGCAACAAGAAGCCCTGAACCAAAAGCGACTGGCAACCAGGCGTGCCTACGTAGGCTACAGCGCGATATTTCACTTTTGTGTGCAGCAAGGCATACATGTTGTTTGGGCAATGTTGGATTCATGTTTGGCCTGGCGACTTCCTTTGATGCATCAACTGCAGGTGAAGTATAAACTTCACGATGTGACTTGTAAAGGATGTGCTGTGAACCTTCGGGACTCTCCGGGAGGACGCTTTGTGCGCAACGGCTGGCGCATCCTTACAACACACGCTAGGCTGGCTCAGTCCTTGGATCTTCCTTGTAGGTGCCCCAAAGAATACCAACACGCCTCCAGCAACCGCCTTCCAAAGATACAACTTGATCAGTTTACACCCGAGTTGGCCAAGCGAGCGGCCAAGTATCTTCTTCAAGAGCTCAGCTATCAGGGTGTCCTTCAGGAATGCGCCGGTCAGACAGTGCTCCCAGAGGCTTTCGGAGTGGGTGACGCTTGTGTATGTTCTGAACTGCAGATTCCGAACTTGCCACCACAAAAGTGCTCTAACTGCTTGCGAGAGTCTAGCGTAATGTGGGGACCTGAGATTCTTGAAGAAACCAACCAAAGCCCGAAAGAGGACCCTCAGACCCCAGGCTCCAAGAACCCCGAAGGCCGGGAGACTCCAGAAGCATTCAGCCAAAGCCCTAAAGAGGGCCCCCAGACCTAAGGCTCCAAGGACCCTGAGGCTCTCTTGACTCTTCCAACCCAGACGCCCGAAGATGTGTCAGAGGTCTTGGCAAGGGATTTGCGGCGTAGGAAGGACTTCTCTCTCGATGCGTGTGAGCGATTGCTGAAGGTTATAGACCTCCACAAGCCCTCCTTGAAGACTCGAAGACTTCTAGAAGGACCCAAGGCCCAGTATGGTACTTTCGGTTTGTACAGTTATGGCTCTCAGTACGGGATCACAAAGAGGACTGCCCTCCAACCGGAAGTCACCCTGTATATGAACCAGTTCCTGAAGAAACAACTGGGCCCCGAGGTGCCATGGACGTCCTTTACTATCAGCAAAAACAACAAGGTTCCTCTTCACAGAGACGTGAACAATCATGCCACATACACTAATTTCGCCATAGGGTTGGGCAAGTTCTCTGGAGGAGAACTCTGGATACACGTGCCCAATCCCGAACAGACCGAACACCTGACTTCTCAGGTACGCGAGGATGGAACGACGATCTACGGGAGGAAGCTTCCTCTCCAACGGCGATGGGTCGAGTTCGATCCGAAGGCCTGGCATGGAACGTGTGATTGGGAGGGCGATCGATGGACTGTGACAGCTTTTGTGAGTCGAGGGGTGGAGCA
The DNA here is from genome assembly GCA_003297005.1 of Symbiodinium sp. clade A Y106. Taxonomy (NCBI): domain Eukaryota; class Dinophyceae; order Suessiales; family Symbiodiniaceae; genus Symbiodinium; species Symbiodinium sp. clade A. Next base: position 39,291 of record BGNK01001866.1, on the reverse strand, counting down.
TGCTACTGACGAGCAACTGGGAAATCTGAGTCGCTGGGGTTTTAGGAAGCCCCAAACCGAAGAGGCCCATGCCCTGCAAGGCCCCAGAACTTGGAACCCGCAGTTCAAGTCACAACGAGAAAAGGAAGATGAAAAGATTCGTCGTAAACTCTATCTCCTTCATGCGGCCACTGGCCACAGCAGTACCCGGAACTTAATCCAGGCCCTTCGTAGGCGCAATGCTTCCCCCCGGGTGATTGAGCTGGCCAAACAGTTCAAGTGTTCGGTTTGCTGTGAGCGAGCCAAAGTCACGCCCCAACATGTGGCTTCTTTAGAGCCTCTTCCGCCAAAGTGGCACACGATTTCAGCGGACATCGGAACATGGCAACACCCCCACACTCACGAGCATGTGATCATTGACGAGGGATCGAGGTTCCGAGCGGCTCGCATAGTGACGCGAGGCCAGAAACAGCAACCGTCATCAGCCACGTGCCTTCAGTACTTGCAAGAGGGATGGACTCAGTACTTCGGAAATCCTAGGTGTTTGAGAGTGGATCCGGCGGGTTATTTTAGGAGTCAGGCGGTCAGTGATTTCTGTGACCGACACCAGATATTTCATGATGTGATCCCAGGTGAGGCCCACTGGCAGATTGGCACCTGTGAACAAGCCATTCAGGGAGTCAAAGAATCCTTACACAAGTTGGCTCAAGAAGAGCCAGACACCGATCCTGCCGAGCTGCTGTCATGTGTGGTGAGAGTGTTCAACCAGAGAGAGATCATAAGAGGTTTCTCACCTATTCAACACGCCTTTGGAAGGGCAGCTGACACCACAGGGAGATTGATCAACGAGGCCCACAGCCTCCCCGATGAGCTTCAGATCGAGAATGCTGATGGAGAGTTCGAGAAAAATGTTCAAAGGCAAAGTTCTGCTGAGAAGGCGTTCTCAGAGTGGCAGGCCCATCAACGGATCCTTCGCGCGAGCCACTCACGAGCACGACCGAACCGAGACTACATCCCAGGTGAACTAGTCTATTTTTGGCGCACCCAAGAATCTGGAAAACATAAGGTGGCACCTGGAACGCACAAAGGCAGATTTCTTGGTCCAGCCAGAGTGCTGGCAACGGAGACCAGGCGAGATGAGCAAGGACTGCTTCGCCCTGGAAGTGCTGTCTGGTTGGTGAGAGGGCGGCAACTTATTAAGTGTGCTCCCGAACACCTGCGCCACGCCTCAACCCGCGAAGAACTGATTGAGTCGCTTTCCAGCAGCGACCAGAAAATTCCGTGGACATTTCATCGAGTGGCTCAGGAGATTGGCGGCAACCAGTACGAGGATCTGAGTCAACAGGAGGCTCCCTCCTTGAGGGAGTGGCTGCGCGCGCAGGACCCAGCCCAGGAGGTCCAACCAGTAAGATACCGAGTGAGCCAAAAGAGGCCCGCACCAACGAGCGGTGCGGTCGTTCAACGACCCACGGAGGATGAGAATGAGGAGATGTTGGAGGACGACGCGGAGTCTGTTTCCCAGAGGCCGAGGCTGAGTGAGCCAGCAGCGGCAGCATTTGAGAACGGAGTCTGTTGGTGGAGCGACGTGCCGCGGAAAGACTGGTCCTTAGGAAAAAGGGCCTACTGGATGGACTCCAGTGCCGCCGTGGAGGTGGCCATAGATCTTCCAGAGACGACTCGAGGCCGACAGCGAGCCGCGGGTAACTTTGAGGGATTCTTCACGAGCGCCCTGAAGAAGCGAGCGGTGGAAGTCTGCGAGCGGAAATTGAGTCCGCAAGAACAAGAGGAATTCAGAGGTGCCAAGATGATCGAGGTGAAGAATTTCATTGCCGCCAAGGCCTTCCAGGCCCTTCCTCCCGAGTTGCAGCCCTCAAAGGAGCAGGCGATAGGTATGAGATGGGTCCTGACGTGGAAGCACAAGGATAACGGGGATCGCAAGGCAAAAGCCAGGGCAGTGCTTTTAGGCTATCAAGACCCGGCATACGAACATCGGCAAACCACGGCACCGGTTATGACGCGGCAATCCAGACAATTCATGCTTCATGAGGCAGCATGCCGAGGCTGGAAGGTGTACAAAGGAGACGTCTCCGGAGCTTTTCTACAAGGCCGAGAATACCCTGGTACATTGCACTGTATTCCTTGCGACGAGATTTGTACTGAAATGAACATTCCTAAGGGATCAGTGACAAAGCTACGCCGGGCCTGCTATGGCTTAGTGGACGCACCACTGGAGTGGTACAAGACGGTGAATGAGTTCTTGGAATCATTAGGTCTGACTCGCATGTGGGCAGACGCCTGCATGTGGGTGTGGCGTCCTCAAGGAGTCCTTCGTGGAATCATCTCAGGTCATGTAGATGACTTCTTGTTTGGAGGCTCAGAAACCGACTCCGAATGGCAGCAGCTCTTGAAAAGGATTCAGCAGCGTGGGGAGACTGGGAGTCCGGAACCTTCACTCAGTGTGGCGTGCAAATCACACAGTCTGAAGAAGGATTCGAGTTATCGCAGGCTCGATATGTAGAGGAACACATCGAAGAGATTCCCATTAGTGCCAAACGCCGCCGAGAGAAACACCTGCCAACCTCAGACCGGGAGAAGTCCTCCTTGCGCGCCACCTTAGGTGCCCTGAGCTGGCTTGCCCAGCAAACTGCTCCTCATCTCTCTGCTGAGGTTGGACTCCTCCTTTCGGAGGTCAGCAAGAGCTCAGTGGACACCATTCTAAGGACAAACTTGTTGGTACAGAGTGCCAAGGCCCGCAAGGACTACTCGATCAAGATCAGAGCATTTCATCCTGAAGAGGAGCTGTGTTTGTATGCGTGGGTGGACGCTGGGAGTCAGAATAGGCCCGACGGTGGCAGTACTCAGGGGATTGTTGTTGGTTTGGGATCTTCAAACATGCAGAATGGAGAGTTGGGACATGTGAACCTGATTAGTTGGCATAGCAACCGCATTGACAGAGCCTGCCGGAGCCCTGGGGCAGCGGAAACACAGGCTGCAGTGAACGGCGAGGACTGCTTGTACTTTGCCAGGTTCCAGCGAGGGGAAGTACTGCAAGGTGTACCGGATGTCCGAGCTCCTGATGAGGTTGTCAAATTGTCAAAAGCATCCCCGGATGCGTTGTGACAGACTCTCGCAATGTGTTTGACCGGCTCAGCTCTGAGGTTCTAGCAATCAAGGGAGCTGAGAAGAGAACAAGTATAGAACTGATTGCTCTCAAAGAATCTCAACAACAAACAAACCTAGTGATGAGGTGGGTCCACTCGGAGGCCCAGCTGGCGAACTCCTTGACTAAGGCTGGTGGTTCTAAGGAATTGGAGCTCTTCTACCGTATGAATTTCCAGTGGAAGATCGTGGAGGATCCAGAGATGAGATCCGCCAGACGGCGGAAAGCCCAAGGTCTCGACCCCTTGGATCGATCAAGCGCGGAGAAGAACACCGAAGCAACAACAGACATCAACTTCTCAGCATCAGCTTACCGGAAGTGTGATTTAGAGTTTTTATTTGATCTTTGAACCTTTCCTTCAGGACGGGGGGGGGACGGATGCAAGTGGCAAAGCCACTGTGAAGCTCAGACATGCGCAGTCAGATGTCTTCGCAGCTACGAGTGCACAAGCCTTCACGAAGTGGGGAAAACAACCGAGCTGTGTTCGTCCCAGCCTCGTCCTTCCTCCCACGGGCATTCGGTGGCACGAACTAGCNGCTACGAGTGCACAAGCCTTCACGAAGTGGGGAAAACAACCGAGCTGTGTTCGTCCCAGCCTCGTCCTTCCTCCCACGGGCATTCGGTGGCACGAACTAGCTAGAGCGCCTCAGCTTCTTCCCTCCACTGTCAGGGTTTAGGGGTTTAGGGGTTTTAGGGGTTTAGGGGTTTTAGGGGTGTTAGGGGTTTAGGGGTTTTAGGGGTTTAGGGGTTTGGGGGTTTAAGGGTTTAGGGGTTTAGGGGTTCAGGGGTTTAGTTCAAGGAGAACCCGGGTCCTGGCCGGTCTTGACAATCAAGGAATCGCCCGCGCGTTCCTCGAAAACGGTGTGCTCGTGGCCGCCCAAGATCACAGGCACCTGCTTGGGGCGGGAAGAGAGGGTTCACTACGATTCTACGAAAATCTCTAAGCTCGAAGCAGTAATGTAGGGGCCTTAATCGCTAGAAGAGGGGGTTGGGGGTTCCTTATCATACTTGTACCCCGAAACCCTATTCTAATTATGAAGGCCCCTGTACTACCCCTAAACCTCGAGAGCTGGAAGCCAGAAGCCAGACTCTGAATTCTGTAGCATGGTCCGTCCTAGTCCTACATACCCCCCGATGAATCGCGATATCCCGGCACTAGACCCGTCTGTCCCGGGTGCCTTCCCTCTCAAGGTGGGGTCCTTCTGTATTTCCAAGGCGAAAGAGCGATCTTCCTCGATGAGCTGGTGCGTCATGGGCACGAGGATGTCGGGCTTCTCCCCGGCAGCAGACTGTGAAGGGCGTTTAGGGCTTTAGGGTTTTAGGGTTTGGGATTTAGCGTTTAGGGTTTAGGGTTTTGGGGTTTAGGGTTTTGCTTCGGCTTCAGAGACTAAGGCTTCTGGGTGTCGTGTCGAAGCAGAACGCTGGAAAGTTCACTGGAAAGCGATCCGATGGGCAACTGTCTGCTGCCAGTTTGAAGCTGCCAGTTCTTGCATGTGGAAATGTTGGATGGAGCATCAGTGATGATTCAGTCCACCATAACATGAAGCTTCAAGCTTAGATAGTAGTCCAAGCCCAACAGTCAGGGAAGTGCACGTTAACCTTTCTCCATCAATGATTTGCCTGTTGACCATTGACTCGAGAGAAACCTGAACTTACATCTACATTTATCTTTGAACAACTCAGGACGCTTGCCTTCCAAGCCGTCAAGCAAGAATCCAAGAATGGGAGCATTGTCGGACAGCCTTTCTCCTGAGTTGCTCCGTGCTGCAGCACCACCATGTCACAATTGAAAAAATGCGACTGGTTCCTCATCCCTGGCTTGTTGTAATCGCACCGACCATCCAAATGGCCCAAATAATAATCGCACAAGCCAGGTGAGTTTGGCATGCATCCCCTAATGTCGCGTGATTGCGGCATCTTGTCCAAATTGCAGATAACTTCACAAGAAAGCCTTCTACCTCCCCATCTAGGTTGCTACGAACTCCTAAACCCTATACCCCAAACCCTAAGCACCTATCCCTCAACCCGCTAACAAAAACATCAANCCCCCCCCAAGCCCCAAACAACCCGAAGCAAAAATCGGCACCAATCAGGTCCCATCTCAGAGTAGATCGACTTGTCTCCAGTGCAAAGACCGGCCATCAACACCTTTCGGCTGCCGACCTCGAGAACGTCGTACCTCAGAGAAGTTAGGGCTTAGGGGTTCAGGGGGTTTGGGGGGGGTCTAGGGGGTTTAGGGTTTAGGGTTTAGGGGTGATGAGTGCAGATGATGTTACAGCATGTGGGATTTGATGTAGGGTTTACGTGGGGTTGGGGGGAAGGGCGCCCGGAACCGCTTGGGATCAGGATTTAGAGATGAATTAATTAATGCCTTGTTTAGGACCCAGAAAACAAAAACACTTCACACCGTGCCACCTAGTTACTTGGGTAAGCTGCGCAATTCGGCGTCCTCGCCGTTTGTGTTCACGAGCTTGCCTGCATTGACTCAAGGCTTCAGGTTTCGGGATGTAACCCTACCTCTATGTTGAGGGTTTAGGGCTTAGGGTTGGGGGTCAAGGGTTTAAGGTTTAGGGTTTAGGGTTTTTATTTGAGCCCTTTTTTCACCCAGCAATCCAGTCTGCTAGCCGAAGACCACATAGGCCAGGGGAAGGCCGCTAACAGTCCGGCGAGAAGGACATGCCCTTACCAGCACAGCCGCCCCCGCACACGGACAAAAAACAGCCACACGAAGTCCGCCAAAGGAGACCTCACCTCACTGCTCACTTCACTCATTCCCTTCCTCGGGCAAACTCCGCTGCGACGACGTCTCAGGTTCAGGCAGAACCAGACACCCCTCCTGCCCACTGCCACCGAAGCCCTCCTGCATGGCTCGCTGGACCTGAACAAAGTGCAGAATCTCTGTGCCATAGAACCTCCGGATATCATCCTCGTTCATCCTCGGGTTGGCAGCCAAACCACGCACGAGGTCCATCGGGATGCCATCACCCTCCAGTACCACATCCGAGGAGTCCTGCTGCGTCGCGACCGGCCCCTGAGGCGGATGCGCAGCCTCCATACCCACGGCACCAGAGAGACAGGGGCCCACAGGCTGAGTGGCAATCCCATCCTGATCATCCTCCTCCTCCTGTCGAAGGCGAAGTCGAACATCTGCCGTACCATTGGTTCCAAGGGGAATGCGGATGGTCCTCCGCGGGACTTCCGAACTGCCTGTGCTCACCTCAACCATCAGGACCCGGACCTTGGCCGGACGGCCCACTGGCGTCCGAAGTCCAGCAAGGTATTGAGTCTCCTCCTCATCGGCCTGGGAACCCGTGGCCGGAGGGCCACTGTCGACATCAGCATCACCCGTGTCGTCAAGAGAGATGACCTGGTCGAGGATGGAGCCAGGTAGATCGCCGTGTACGGTCTGGACCGGCTCACATTCATCAGAGTCCTCCGGCATAGGCTTTGAGAAAAGCATCACAGGCCCTCTGGCAGGTGCAAGCCCCCTGGCCTGCCGAGACCCTGGGTGGACCTGCAAATGCGGTTGCAGCCGTTGTGCCCAAGCAAGGGCTTGCTTAGCCTCACCATCATCACATCGTCCCCAGTCATTCGACTTATCATCGCCCACGAAGGTAGCGAGCACTGCCAGGACCGCGGCAACATTTCCCGTCGAGTGTCCGAGAAACCACCCTCGCATTCTTGGCACAGCGGTGTTCCAGCCAGTCCACCAACCACTCCGCCACCCTTGGCTGGGAGTCCTTGCTGTTGGACTCCAGCGAGTGAAGGAGTTCCTGCAGGAGCTGTTGGAAAGCTGTGGGAAGCTGCATGTAAATGGAGTCATCGTCCTCTTCCACTTGCACTTCCATGGTGTCATCCTGTTCCCTTTGCACTGCTTGCTGTATGGCTTCACCCATGGCCGCAAGAAGTCGTAGTACGAGGCGGTGGACTGCCATCATTAGCAACAGGTGATCACCCACCGGATCATCAGCATGTCGCAGTTCAAGGGTAAGCATCCACGTATCAACCGCGGTGTCGAGCGAGATCCTTTCTGGCATGCTCACTGGGAGGCGGTCCTCGAGGTGCCGGCCTTCGGGTCGAGAGTGTCCCTGCCTTGGCTTTCGCGCTGTAGCCTCCGCCAGGTTCCGAGTCTCGGAGGTGCAAGTGGCAGGGCGAGAAGGTGGGGTACCCGTAGGTCGTCGTCCCGATCTCCCCCCAGAGGCCGATGGGGCCCGTCGTCGGCGGCTGGGGCCCTGCTTGAGCCATCTTTTGGTGGGGCTTGTTCTGCATCAGGCCCATCTCGTCCCCGGTGAAGTCATCGCTCGACGAGGATGAGGAGGGAGCCCTCCGAGGTACACCCCGAAGGTCAAGGCCATACATGACGAAATTTCGCCAGAGCTCCTCCTCCATCCGTTCGGCCCAGCACGCTGTGTCCATACTGCATTGTCCCCCCGGAAACGTGTCAATGATCTCGCGGAGGTTGTAGGAGGCTGCCTCCTCATACTCAGCGAAGCGACGATCCAGAATGCACGCCCGAAGCAGCGGGATGCAGCATTGAGTCATGTACCGGGCGTGGTGCAAGTCGTGGATATGCCCCACCACAGCCCCTGCCATTCAAGTCCTCGGTTGTCCATAGGGTCCGGCGGTTCCTGACGGAGCTGCTGCAACAGGGGGCTGCCACGGCGGACTCGGCCACCTGATCACTGAAGGGCCAGTCCGCACCCGAGAACCAACTCTTGGGCACTTGGGTGACAGGTCCTGGGCGGCCTGCGTGGTGCGGGATATCCGGCATTACCATGCTCCAGGAGTTGTCACCAGGGAGACCTCGGAGTGGGTGATCTTCATGGAGCGGCACATCCTTGCTGAGTATCTGCGGCAGTACCATGAGGCGGAGCTTGCGTGGCATACCGCAGCTGTGGCAGGTGGGGCAATGCATACTGATGATCACCTGCCCATCAGGCGGGAAAGTGCGGAAATGCGGGCCAGACGCGAAAGCGAAGCCTGAAGGACCGGTCACCCTGATCTGTCGGAAGTGGTGTGCGAGGGTCTTGTCCGAGGGCGATGCCGGCGTCCCAATCCCTTACACAATCCGGGAAAACACTGACGGGGCACTCGCGCAGGAGGTTCCCTTCCACGTACTCGACCCAGGCCTCAAGCCTTGCAAGGGACATGGACCCCGTAAAAGTGTAGGCCATCCCAGTCGCAGCTGCCGCGGTGGTGGAAGGGTCGTCAGCTTGGGCTGGCAAGAGCTGCAGGTTCTCCGCCACGTCGAGCAGGATGGGCGTTGCATAGGCAGTGTAGGCGGGTGAACCCCTCCCACTCCCTGCTGCCATGAGGGCACGAAGAAGCTGATGACGCTCCGAGCCATCCCTGATCATGGCCAGCCCTTGATCAACTGTATCGACGAACCATCGAGGCGGCCACGAACCAAAAAAGCGAGATGTAGGCGACGCCGAGGCGCAGTCATGTATCCCAGGGAGCAAGTTATCACTCAGGAGGTCTCCACAAGGGCGGCCCCACTCCACGGTAGAAAACGAAGTGGAAGGAAGCCACGCACGTCCCAAAGGAGGGCAGGCATCCATAGAAAGAGGACACGGATGTTCATCATGATGGCACGGTGGGGGTTCCACAAAGCTTGCGCAGCAACCTCGAGCCAACAGATCTGTCTCGTACCTTCACTCATCTTGCTGGAGCAACCCTCAACCCTCAGCGATGAGATGTCCGTCTACTCTGCCGTCAAACACAACTGCAACCCGAGGCCCAGGGCAGATCCTGCTGTGTCACCCATGTCTGCATTTTGGCATTCCAATGCCAGAACCCTCCACGACACTGAGCAGGCCTTGTCCATGGCTGTCTCCAGGTTCATCAATCCAGGGAAGAAGGCTCCCGGATGGAAGACACCTGTCGGCCGCTTCTGTCTTTGCCACCACTCCAAGGTGCGGACTGTATCAAGCTCAGCACTAAAAGGCGGTACTTCACGAAGGAGTGAGAGGACCCTGTGCCCTGAGTACCCCCACCATCTCTGAAGCCACAAAGTCGACCATCTGGGTAACCCCGCTTTGCACAACATTGCCCATGAGGACCTGACAATTCGAAGTCGGAAGGACAACCACTCCTCCCCTTTGCGCTTGCCAAGCCTGAGCAGCCAGCCCACCAGAAGGTTTTGTTGTGTATTAACCGCCTTCAAGGCACCTTTGTCGGGGGGAAAGGCCGAACAACACCAGAGGGCTGAGTTGGTGACCACTTTGTGCAAAAGCTTTAGACGCTCGATGGCCGACACCTTGCTCCTGAAGAGGTGCTTTAGGGACCAGAACTTGTTCTGGGCACGAACCAGCATCGGGTGGATGAGATTGGAAATAGTCATGCCCTGAGCAAACTTCAAACCCATCACCTCCAGCCCTTCCAGCCCTTTGAGTACAGACCCCCCAATGCGAAGCAAATGCGGTGTAGGACATGACGGGGTACAATACAGTTGGCACTTTCTAAGGTTAAGTGTAAGCCCGTACCGCTGCAAGACAAGAGCAAAGTCGGAGATCTTCTTGGTGAGGTCAGTGCAGTTCCTAGCCCACAAAACCCCATCGTCCATGAAAAGAAGGTCCGAGGAGGCCAGCTCAGGCAGAATGCGGCGAAGCTTAGCCCATCCAAACTCCAACCCTGCTTCACGTAATGCAACCTCCATAATGAAGGCAAACAGCATCGGGCTTTCCGCCGCTCCCTGCTTTATACCTGATGTCATCTCCACCTGAAACACCCCCACAAAGTCTGAATGGTGGCCCTGACGTCACGCAGTAACGCCTGTAGGCAGAAGAACTCGGCCGAGTCACCGAGCTTCTCATGTAGGCGATCCAAGAGGGCCTGCCTGCTCAACGAGTTAAAGGCCTTACTCACATCAATCTTGAGTAGGGCCACTGGACCCCATTCACGAGACAACTCCAGTAACCTGAAGAGGCTGAATAACAGAATAACAGGTCAGATGCCTGCCTTCCGCTCCCGGCGCACTGAGCATGTGTCTGGAACCCCAGCGAATGCTTGACCCGGCAAGGAGCATCTTTGCAAAGAGCTTCGACGCACTACTCCCCAAGGCAATGGGTCGAAGTTGGGTGGCAGACGTAGGTGCCGGCACCTTAGGGAGTAACACAACCAGTGGTCGATTCCACGCACGCGGGATGTCCCTGGTTGTCAGAACTCTGTTGAAGTACTCGAGGAGATGAACCCTGCCCCCTTTCACCGAAACAAGACCCTGGAGGAGCTCTGCACTGGTGAGGTCAATGCCCACCGATTTGCCCGTCTTGAGGCTGGCCAATGCTGCCTGGAGTTCCTCAACCGTGAAGGCTGTGGCGTGAGTGGCAGTGTCAGGGTATGGGGTCACCACCGGCCCGCATAAATCTGCTTTAAGTGATCGTGGACACTCTGGTGGACATCTGAAGACTGTGCCTCCGCGTAGTCAATCTCCCAGCCTATCGGCCCTTGACGTTTGTACTCCCGGAAGGCTTGCCAATCCCCCGTAGCTGCTCGTGCTAGCCGTTCCTGCTCCCACTGCTTCCTAGCCAACTTCCGTCCCTGAAGGGATGCTTTCCAGGACTCTCTCGTCTTAAGGGTCCTTGCGCGGCGAAAGAGAGCCTTGACATCGTCAGGATCTTTGTAGGACCGCCCCGGTCTAGGTCGCGTGTGTTTTTTCGCAAGGTCCTCCAGTACAGACTGGTCCACAAAGTCGACCTGATCCACGCCTCCTGTCCAAACCCTAGGCCTTGTGGGACATCGCTTGTGTACCCGACCCCGCCTGGTTTTGAAGGCCCCAAAGAGAGCTTCATGGTTTGTACCCAGAAGTTGATGAGAGTCAACCATAATCTCAACCCGACCCCTGAGAACCCGTTGTGTCAGGAAGAGATCAATATGATGTCCAGCACGGTCCGCCTGGCGGGGTCGACTGGTAGGCAAAAGCTGCTGTGACCTCACCGGAGCTGAGATCTGCAGGCCTGACGCTGTGACTCTATCCCTGAAGAGCAAAGACCTCCCATCAGTGCTGACAGCCAAATCACCCCTTGCAGTCTCACATCCCCTTGTACAATGATTGGGAGCGTGGTCCGGGGCTTCCTATCCAGGAAAACCGTAAGAGCCGCCCGTTGAAGGCAATCCCGACCCCTCGCCACCCACGGTGGAAAACGACCAGTCTGTCCTCGACCTTCACCCGAGACCACCCCGAGGCACGACGCGGAACCTCCTGTAGTAGCAAAAGATCCTCCGGCCAAAGGGGGCCCCGAGGGACATCCCCGAAGGCCGGCTTAAGGTGTTCTAAAGCCGCACCGCCAAGGTTGAGCCAAAATGGCTTGAGCCAAAAGGGTTTAGGGGTTTTAGGGTTTAGGGCTTCGTGTTTCAGAGCTTCGAGCTTCCGGGTCTAGGGTTGAAGGCTTGAGGTTCTGGATTCAGGGTTCCAGGGTCTAGAAACCCGAGACTTTGCTGTTGAGAATGCCTTGCAACTTGTTGCATTCCGGATTCCACCTCTGACTCTGCTGACTGCTCTTGGTCTTGATGGGGCCGGTAGACGGAAGCTACTCGCATTGCAGAGAACTCTGTCAAAACGGGCAGCCTTAACGGAACCCTATGTGAACGAAAACAAACCCCTGCAATTCATTGGTCAAAAGGAAATCTGAGACTGAACTTAGGACCCGCACTGCCTCCCCCCCCTTTCCTCCAGGCCTTTGAAAAGTGGCAACCGGGTCTCAAGCTGCCTCTTGTCCATATCAAACTCGTGGTTGCCCAGGCACGCATAATCCAGCTTTCCGTAGTTCAAGCCCTGCATCATAGCAGTTCCACCATCCAGGGCAGTCTGGAGGCAAGGGGACAGAAAGTCCCCGTTCAAGTGCGATGTCACGACACATCCCAGCGACTCACCCATCTTTCGGTGTGTCAGGACTGCCGAGGCCAAGTTTGCATAATTATCCAGGACGTATACATCATTGATGCTAAGCATGCGGAGAAACTGCCCCGAAGCACCAGGAGGTCTGCCGATTCGAGCATCTGCCTCGAAAGGAAGTTGGAAACTGATGCTGCCTACGGATCTGATGTCTCTGGCTCCTGCCACAAACAGCATGCAAGGTTGTTGGATGGACGTGGGCGAGTAAAGAAGAGTTTGACAACTTCACCAAAAGCAGAACCAACATCGTGACCAACGGCATCACAACAGCAGTAAACTTTCAGCAACATGATGCGGGAGAATCTCGTACTATTTCTACTACTACTACTACTACTACTACGACGACGACGACTGCTACTGCTACTGCTACTGCTAGCGCTAGCGCTAGCGCTAGCGCTAGCGCTACCGCTACCGCCACCGCNGCCACCGCCACCGCCACCGCCACCGCCACTGCCACTGCCACTGCTACCTACCACCACCACTACTACCGCACCAACGACACTACCACTACCACTACCACGACGACTACCACTACGACTACCACTACCAGTACGTTCAAGACCACCACCACCACCACCACCACCACCACCACGACTGCTACTACTACTACTACGACGACGACGACGACGTACTAATTTCTCAACTGCTCCTGCTTCTGCGCCTGCACCTGCTCCTGCTACTACTCCAACTACTGCTGCTACTGTCTGATACGATAAAGATAAAGACAATCGAAATCAATAGCCATAAGAAGAAGAAACAAAATCAACGTGTCAAGAACAATGACAATGACGGCAACAGCAGCAATGCCATTTCAACAACGCGAGTAAAACCAGCGAGAAGAGCAATCATCACAACTAGCATGATCATCCTCAGGAGCAACATCGTCGTCATACCACGATTGAAACACCCCCAACCCGCAACAGCCGCAAAATCCGCTCCAAAAACAAGAACTAACCGTTCCGTCCTGAACCTGCAACCCTAAAACTCCCTACTATAAATCCTAAGAGCCTATAGATCCTTGCAAGCCACTGCAAAGGCCCTCGAAAACCTTTCCCGACGCGCGAACCTTCGCGCGCTGAGCGTGGTCGCCTGGCTGCTGCACTCCGGAAGCGCAGCAGCCCATTGCTGACCTCAGAGGCGATACCGAGCTAGTATTATTACGTATATTATTGCTGGTGTTCGTCTTATTGTTGTTATCGTTGTTCTTCATGTTGTTATTATTATTATTATTATTAGCACTACTGTAGTTTAGGCGTTGGCTTCTGATTGCAATAGTGGTTTCCGTCACTCTATACTGAAAAAACACGCCCATCACTCCTTCTGGGGCTTTCGGGTTAAAGCTTAGGTTTGATGGCTGTAGGCTTTGGTTCCAGGGGGCGCAGCAAACGAGCACGAACTGAACTGAGCTCGCGAAACATGAGGCGCTGAGTGAATAGTCTGGTTGTTTTTGGCGTTGAGGGCTTAATTACAGTTCAAGAGTTTCAACGCGAAGCTGTGACCACGGCCCAATTGGTCAGCCTGGAGAATGGCGGCTTTCTCTTAAAAGGCTTCCTGGATGCAGCCGGGAGACCCGAAAATGTCGGAGAATAAACCAAGGTTACACTGCCTGAGCCGAGCCAAATTCCACGGATGTGTGCCTTGCACTTCGCCCAACTTGAATGAAAGTATGCAGATAATCTATCAAAATACTGGGGATCCGTTTTGGTGGGCCGGACCGCATTGGTCAAGCCTCGAACCTACCTCCCGAACCTCGAAAATCGTGGGGCACCTGTTCGAGATGGAAGTTTACGCAAAACTAACGGCTGCTTGAGCCTCATGGTTTAGGGTTTAGGGTTGGGTCCTCCACTTCAGCACAACCGCCCGCACCTAAACACTAAAAGCCCTGAACCCTAAACTCTCAGGCCTGGCTGCAGCAAACTTGTTTTGCACACGGGCAACTTTGAAGTCGGGCGTTCGGAGCGGGTGTGAAATCAAGCTTTGCAAGATCGAAGCCCAGCAGCTAAGTTGCAGGTCGACAGACGCAAGCCTAATTCGGGTTTAGGGTGTTTAGGGCTTTAAAGAACCTACTTCAGGGTGGTATAGGGCTCAGAGATTCGTACGCTGAGTACTACGGCTGAATCTCCTGCTTCTCTTTTTGAGTGAAGAAAGCTCTACTGTTAGTAGCTTGTCAGAAATACTTCAGCGAGTAGCGACGGTAGATTCTGGGCAGCACACGGGGATGATGAAAATCAAGGCAAATCAAGCACACATGGGCTAGCGGCTAGCATTGTAAGCTACCTTGATGCTTAAGGATGCAGCTATAGGCAGCTTCTAAGTCTGACTGCGCTTCCGACAGTGACGATGCCAGCACACACGGGCAACATGCTAATCATGAATACAACCACTCTCGAAGCCCGGATGTATAAATTACCAAATGGCTGCATCTCCGCCACAGAAGCAGGCAATTACTCCGTCGGAGGACTTGCGAATGGTGCAAACTTGCGGAAAAGCCGACTAAAGCTCAACGCTCAGCTTGGGTAGGAGAAATGAGACACTATGAAACTCTCAGTTGTCTATCAATCTTTTTGTACACATTTTTTTTGTCCCACCCAGCTCTCAAGGCTGTTGTGTGGACCCCCAACCTCTTGATGGATGGGACTGCGCCAACAAACTCTTATTATTGATGATTGTTACTACTGTTTATTACTAACTATATGATCACTAGTATTGAAGCCTCAAGTCGGGGCTTCTGGGGCTTGTTGTGCTTGGAGGAAGGTTTCATTTTCTTGGAACCTGATTGAGAAACTCCATGGCTCTTAGCAGCATTCTATAAGATGGGTCCCACCATGATGGTTCACATTGGGTGTCGGAATCTTGTCTTCGCCAGGTTCCGGTGTTGTGCTGAAGAGTTTCGGAGTCCACGTTCAAAGGGATCCATTCCCCTGGCATCTCCAAGCAGGATCCCTGCTTCGACACAGAGGTTGAAATCTAGCTTGGCATATTGAAGCTCTGCACACCCTTCCTAAAGAAGATCTTCTTAAGCTGAAGAAGGGTAAACATGACATATCTCAAAGGCCTATCTAAACTTTTAAAAATTTATCGGTGTCCCCCAACAGACTGTAAGCTTTGATTTTGAGCATCGCTGAAGGCTGAACCAAAGTGCCGATCTCAGGTGTACCAGAGGTCATTATGGACAGAGTCTTCGCTTTCGCGATCTTCACTCAGATCCTTCGGACGGGCTATGATTTTCTAAATATGGGGCCTGAATAATTGGGGCCGATTATACTATACTTACAATCAGGAACCCCCAAAACAGTACTGGTAATTATTTAGGCCCCTATATTATGATTTTCTATGCCTCTGGCATGTGGGCTTCGTATTGGCTTCTCTACTTGCTACTACAGAAAGCTGCTACTACATATCACCAAACACCTTGATCACACCTAGTATTGCCAGACAGACGCCGTTGGTGGTGCATGGTCCTTGCTAGATCGCTGCAACTCAAACCACAACCGTATGAAAGCCTTCAGCCGGTAAAGAAACATAACATATGCCAACCAACCAGACGCCGGTAGAAATCGTCTGCAACAACACAAACTCATCAAACTCCATCCTGTCAACAAGTAGTAAAGCCCCACCCGCACCCCACCCCCTCACAAAAAACTCCCTTCAGCAGAAACCGTGCAAAACTCCACACCTTAAGATTTAACCCAAAAAGCCTAGCCGAGAACTTAAACCCGAAACCCTAAACCCTCAACTGCAAACCTAAACACTGAACCATAAACTCTAATGTAAACCTATAGGGCCCTATAAACCCGAAGAAATTGAGGCTCGGGTCCTGGGCGGCCTCCTTTGAGGTGTCCAAGTCCAAGTCATCCAAGCCTGGCATTTGAACCCACGCGCTTCTACAGACAAGGATTCCAGGGTTTGGGGCCTTAGGGGTTTAAAAGGGGATGTACATGGCTGTTATCAGGGGTTTAGAGTTTAGGGTTTAGGGTTCAAGAGGGTTGCATAGGCTGTTTTCAGTAGAGGTTCTTGTTGATTCGAAATAGAACGCCGACGTTTCGCGCTGCGGGTGGGTGGCCAATGGTCTCCTTTCATTTGGAACCGGTGGGGGTAGCCAATGCAGGAGAGGACTTCTGGGAAACTTGAGAAATATAGCAACCCGCCCGAAATTAATGAAAAAAGAGGTGAACGCTCGGGACGGCCTAGAGAATTTGGCCATCAGCAACAAACCCGTCGAAGGATACTAGAAAGTTCTTACGAACCGGTGCTCATCGCTCCAGAGTTGACAAAAGGGAAGAGAACTTGAGAAAAGAGGAGTAAACCAGTCGAAAAGGATGAGAAACTTAAGACACAGTACAAAGACGCCCGGCAGCAGAGAGTTTGACACAGAATCTAAGAAGGGAACTTGAGAAAGAGGTGCAAAACAATCGACAAGGATTCGACAATTTGTGAAACAGACATGCACCACACGAAAGTCAAAGGAGCAGATATCTGGAGAAAAAATTGGATCACCTCAGTAGGGCATTTGACACACAGGAGAACTTGCGACAAAGGAATGGGAGATGTGTGAAGAAGGTGCAAACTGCACGGAAGAGACGAGAAACCAGTGGAAAGGAACTCTAATATTAACAAGAGATGCAAACCGTTCGAAAGAGATCTGACTTCTCAAAAAATGCTTGTGAGAAAGGGTAGCAAACCAATCGAAAAGAACTCTAAAATCTGTGAAACGGTGCACAGAGACGTCAAAAAAAGACTAGACTTGACAAACAATGATTTTGAGAAAGGGGAGCCAGCCTGTCGAAAGGAGCCAGTCGAATGCAACCCGAGAGTTTGTTTCTCGCCTTGTCCGCCTTCAGTAGGGACCCCGAAGCCCTAACCCCTAAACCCCTAAACCCGAAACCCCTAAACCCCTAAAAGCCCTAACCCCTAAACCCCTAAACCAGGGGGGGGCTGGCTAATGCCGACGCTTCGGACTTATGTTGACCGTGTGATCACTACTACTAATGCAACTTGTTAAGCATGGCTGGTCGTCATGCTGCTGTTCTTGCTTGTTCGTACGCAGGGGTTTCGGAAAGAGCTTGCCGCTGCGATACGCTTTCCCTCCGTGCTGCAGCTTTGCGACGTTTTGCGACGATCTACATCAAAATGTGCACACGCACATAAACACACTCCCTGTCTCTCTCAGTCTCTGCATCTATCTGCGGATCGGGGGGAGTAGAGTCAGAGGTCCAAAAGCTCTCAGGCAACTTTTCTGCCTGTCAGGGACATGGAGACGTCAGCGACGCCGATCTCGTCGGCGGTGGTGGTTCTGTTGGTGGACTGCGTCCTGGCAAAGACATGTGGAGGAGCATTATTACTATTACTGCTACTATTACTATTACTGTTACTATTACCATTGCTATTACTACTACTAGTACTCTAACTCTTATTCATATTCCTATTCTTACTACTATTATACTTATTGTCATTCTTACCATTTATTTTTACTATCTTTTACGATTGCTGTTAGTATTACTATGAAACTGATTAACCACGGCAACCTGAGGCTGGGCCTGGCCTTCGCTCGAGCAGGTCTTCCAGGTTTCCGAAGCGTTGGCAGATCTGCGTCACCTGCCTGCGTTATATGATATGATATAATGCAACATAATATAACATGATATAGAATAATACAATATAATACAATACAACATAATACCATGTATATATCTCTATAATATATATATCACTGTTCACTGTTCAAGGCACTGAATCCGGGTCGGGCGCAGCCTAAAACAAAGCATCTAATTAGAAGTGAAACGGGACAAAAGACCGACACAGTGGCAGTTACCGATGGCAAACAGACCTGCACGCTGCGAAGAGTAAGGTGCAATGGCCTTAAGGGTAGCAAGACCTGAGCAGGCCAGATCTCTGAAGATCAGCACTGCTGGCGCACCCTTAAGCCATAAGAGCAAGATTCCTCGAAGCATGTCTGAATAGAGCCGCAGTCGCCTCAGGGCCTCTTGAAGGACCAGAAAAGACTTGACTGGAATCGGCATTGCCATTGTCGTCAAAAGTCCAACAACAGAGAAAACAGAGAGCCCTCCCGTGGAAGCAAGAAGAAACTCCTTCTCAAAGTCCAGTGGAGGGTCAGCCCAGAAACGAAGGAAGGGCAAGCAGGGCAACCCCGACACACCAGAGTCAGAAATGCACGTCCCAACTTGATCCGGTGTTCGGAGACTCTCGATGCGAACGCCCGCCAGGGACAGCCAAGGGAGTACCAGTGCCGCGTCTTTGAACGTGGAGAGGCCAGGGCCAGGATCAGATGGGCACGGAACTAGCCATGAGACCCAATCAACCTCCTGAAGTCGACGCGCGAGGATGCCATGCCAGGTCATCCACAGAATTTCCTGGTCTTCGTCTCTATCAGCCTCTCGCTCAAGGCGAGAAGACCATTCAAGAGCTGTGGCCTTCAGACGTGTGCTCTGGAGACAGACAGAAGAAAAGGCTTCGCGATATCCCTGTTCAAGCAAGGCAAAGGTAGGGTGTTCCTGGCGCCCGTGCCCAAAGATGTCTTCCAGACGCAGAAGAACGCTTTCCTCCGGGCGGTCTTTTTCATGCACACCAGGGTGCATACTCCATTGTCCTTTGGGACCTTGCGCCTGTATGGCTGGAAGCTGCGACCGTCTCCCATCATCAAAGCGCCTGCTCCCCATTCCTGGAGTTGGTGCAGCAGTAAAACCAGCTCGCAAGAGCGCGTCCTTACATGATACAGAGTACCGCACATGGTTGCAAAGTTTTTCCGTGTTAGGGAAATGTTTGAGGCAAACCGGGCACTGCGTACCGTCCACTAACAATCTCTCTTCTCTGACACGCCCGTGCACCTTGAAGGCATGGTGCGACCAAGCCCGTAGGTCCGGGAAGACCTTCCCGCACATCGCACAGGCCTCCTTGGTCTCCCTTTCGCGCAGGTCAGCCGGCAGTTCCGCGCCGGCGGCCCGCAGCTGTCGTACCAGCAGACCAAGGAATTGCTCACTTTCCGCGGTCCATGCAGCCTGCCACAGTGCAGACTTTCGTGCCCAACGCACATAATGTTTCCACCTGCGGGGCTTCGACTGCACAAGTAGCACGACCGCCTCCCATGTGGAGACTTCGTCCGCAGATTGGCCAGCATGCCTTATCATGTTGCGCATCCATTGTAGATCCGCATGTATCTGCTCCAGCCATGTCCTCTCATGATGCAGCAGAGCCCAGAGTTCTGAATTGGCCTTACTGATGACAATGCCAAAATGTCGAAGGCGTTCAACCCTAAAGGCCGCATCAGCAGGCAAAATGCGGGCAATGGAAAGCGCATATGAGGCACTAATGTGCTTGGCTTCAGCAAGGCTGAAAGTGGGTCGGAGCATCAGCCGGGCCATGCTGATCAAAACACTCTGAAAACGGGCCACAGCTTTATCCTTGACTTCCGGCCATGTCCCGACTCCGTAGTACAGGGTGGACTCAATGAGTGAGGAGAACAAAAGGGCCTTGTCTCCGTGCGTCACCATCGGAGACATGAACACCTGACGTCTTCGCTGTCTGAAGGCAGACCACGCCGCCCCAAAGCGGCTCCTCATCTCTTTTGCAAATCCTCCCCCGGCTTCTATGAGGCCCCCAACATGCTTGTACCACGGCACGATGCGCAAGCGCGCGGCCGGCCAAATATCAGATCTGAGCTGAAGAGAGGGGTCGGTCCCACGAAAAATGTCTTTCTTGACCTTGTGGGCCCCCCTGCCTTGTACCGACACCACCGCTTCAGTTTTGCCTGCAGCTAGGTTTGGCAACAAAGTGGCTTGCACACACTCCGTCACCGTCGCGGATGCGACCGCTACTACTTTGTCCGGCAGCTCATCCGGCTGTGTCGACTCAACAAGCAGAGCAAGATCATCCATCCACGTAATGTCGACTGGCTTGGCTTCACAGTCAGGCGAGGTCTCTCGAATGGCCTGGGGGGAAGCGCACAACCATGCATCGTTCCACGGCAAGGTGATGCGTAGGCCCTGTGCATCAAATCTCTTTCGCAAAGATGCGAGAATCTCCGAGAACAGGAAGGAGAAAATCATATCCGCAAGGTTATCCCCTGGCCTGGTCCCAGACCTGACAATGGCTGTGCCCTCGTGACCGCCATGGGCAAACCAGGAGTCCTGACTGAACTCGGCCAGCACTCGAGAGGTCCAATCGCTAGCGCCGGCCTTGCGCAAGAGCGACTGTTCCGTGACATAAGCGTGGAGGCGCGGCATAACGGACTCATGCAGCCCGAGCGCGGCCACAATCCCTGCAATTTGCTCAGCACAGAGTGGTCCCCCATAGACAAGTGGACGAGCAACTCTGTGAAAAGCTTCGCAAAGGTCGACAAAAACCAGGGCACAGGACTTCCCAGATCGCCAACTTGCTGCCTGAAAAAGCCGAGCAGCATGCATCACCATCTGCACCGGAAAGCCTCTGCGGCCACCGACCTGTAAAGGTGTCGCCGCCGCATCCAGGTATGGGCTGCAACGTCTACGGAAGACACTGTGCACTGCTTTCCCTAGCGAGCTGCTGACAAGAATGGCCCGGTGACTACTGCAGAGGGCTGCAGAGTGTTTCCGCTTCCACACATGGTGCAATTCTCCGCCCTTCCACTGCACTGGTTCTTGAAGGCGCATCGCGAGTTTCAACAGCAACTGGTAGATGGGCAGTGAAAGCTGTGCAGGGGCCACATGAAGCACATCTGCAGGCACCTTATCCTTACCGGCCGCACGGGCCGTAGGCGATGCCCGTAAGCCTTGTTCTAGCTCAACACGGGTAGGCAGGTCCTGTCGGTCAATGACAAGATCCTCCAGGTCCTGCTGGTCTTGTCTCCTGAGACAGTTTGCTACAATGAGCTCTGCCGCTTGCGGCTCCCCCGCCTCGATACTGCTGAAATGCCGAATCCACCTGGCCTCCGCCTCATGTGAGTCTTTGGCCAAAGTGCCATCCTCCAGCTGGACAGCCGGGACAGGCTGCACTCCTTTCTGTCTCCGCTTGGGCGGTCCAAGGAGCGGACGCAATCGGTCAACAACATTTTTGGTGGTGGATCGTGTCGCCGACTTTGCGACACTCTTCAAGTACTCTGCCCTGTCCTTCTGGATGGACTTACGGAGTGCCGGTTTGAGGCTGCGGAGCTCCTGGACATGAGTAGGCATAGAGAAAGCAGCAGTCAGCGTTCGGGCAACTGTGCGAACCCCGGCCACAATCAAGGAGCAGCCATGTTTCCACACAGCAAAGCCAATTCGAATGTCAAAACCGGCTAGAAAGCGGATGTTATGGTGGATGCGTCTTCTCAACCACACCCTTTGCTGGCGATAGGTCCATGTGGTGTCAGAGAAGAAATCTCGCTTCTTGCTAGCACGCTGGACTGGAAAAGCGCAAGCTAGTTGCTGCACCAGCTGTTCCGCGACAGTGGAGTAATGCGTATGTGCGTCAACATGCCATTCAACAAGTGGTAGGTGCTGACAAATGGCCCGTACTGTGTCTCGGGAAGCCGGTTCCCTCAGCCTACTCACATCAATGCGCGGCGCATGCCTCTTGGCCGGAGCAGCCATACTAAGGGCAAAGGAGGCATCTAACTGAACTGCGTAGTGGTCCACGCCAGTCTGCCCAAACCCAGACCCCGTGGCGGATCCAAAAAGTAGATCCACCAAACCGGTACGTATCTATATACGAAGGGGTGTTTCCAAAACAGACCTCGTATCTACATTCATAGCAAAAGAGGCTTTTNCAGACCCCGTGGCGGATCCAAAAAGTAGATCCACCAAACCGGTACGTATCTATATACGAAGGGGTGTTTCCAAAACAGACCTCGTATCTACATTCATAGCAAAAGAGGCTTTTGTGCCAAAGTCGTGCGACAAGTGCGATTGTAGTGGAACGACAGTAGTTTGGCGCAAAAACGCCGTGATCGGGAGAAAAAAGAAGAAATAATTGAATAAGAGAGANGCAAAAGAGGCTTTTGTGCCAAAGTCGTGCGACAAGTGCGATTGTAGTGGAACGACAGTAGTTTGGCGCAAAAACGCCGTGATCGGGAGAAAAAAGAAGAAATAATTGAATAAGAGAGACTTGGGTGAGAGAAAGGAAGAGATAGATTTATGAAATACAAGAAACCTGCTCAAGGCTCTGTTGTGGCCGGGGTTTTGCTTGGGTGGTGTATTTTGAACTTCAGAAATTCGGATGTCGATGCTTTTTCGCTAGCTGTCTTAAGAAACCAAAGTCTTAATCTCGAAAACACAGAGCTGAAGGAAACAAGGCGGCAACAGCATCAGCATATATCTAATATAAAGAATGTAGCTACAAGATTCATCATCATGAGCATTTTCTCATACNAGCATCAGCATATATCTAATATAAAGAATGTAGCTACAAGATTCATCATCATGAGCATTTTCTCATACAGCAACGCCGAAATCTCTTGATTTGAGCGGAAGGTCCCAACTTTACGTCCCGCCTCAGGGTTTTGTGATCTTATCGCCTTAGATTATTAGGGTCGTCCAGGGTTACAGGAGTCCTTGCATATATCAACACTAAATTCCAAGGAAATAGACCCCAAACCCAAATTGCCGAGTNAAGCCCTTGGCCCCAGAACTTTCAAGCTCCCAGCCCTTGGCCCCAGAACTTTCAAGCTCCCAAGCCACCACGTCCCAACTTACGTCCCACCTCAGGGTTTTGTGATCTTATTGCCTTAACCTTAAAATATTTAGGGTCGTCCAGGGTTAAAGAAGTCCTTGCATATATCAACACTAAATTCCAAGGAAATAGACCCCAAACCCAAACAGCCGAGTATTTCTTGTGACCCCAGCCAATA
>BGNK01001865.1:95402-125731 GCA_003297005.1 Symbiodinium sp. clade A Y106 | reverse complement strand
CCCTAGGCTGTGCTTTATAGATGCTCGCTTCGGCAAAGATTTCAATCCCACTGTTAGCCCAGGGCAACCTGGAGCCAGTGTAGTTTATCCGCCTTAGCTTGAGCAGCACGGCGAGGGGGCTGTAGATTTTACCCTGCCTCCAGATGTATTTCATGTGTCCTTAGCCTTGTCATTACGCGACCGCGTGGCTCGAGTCCCAAGCAGGAAAAGGGCCCCCTGCACAGGTAGACTTAGCGGTTATTCTGTTGTGCATAGCTGTAACCTGTGAAACTTCACCAGTTACTATAAGGGCTATTATGGGGGTCTAATATAGGGGCCTGAACAATGCTAGTGTAGGGGCCGCAATAATTACCACAGGGTTTCATAGGGTTCCTTTAAAGGGGTTACTAGAAGGGCTACTATGAGGGCTTTGCTGCTACTTACGAGCAAGGCTACTATGAGGATTGCTACATTGCTACTTCTGCTACTGTTACGAGCAAAGGCTACTCTAGGTATCAGAGTTGGGATAATTTTTGAGTTCCCTTAGTGTTTAATATGGAGCCCTTGTAATAATGAGTTTGGGGACTGTTGAAATCGACACCTAGTATTATGAGGATTGCTGCGTTGCTAATTCTGATGCAGTCGTTGACATTGCTATGGCCTTTGTTAGTCTTCTCGTGTTAAAACTCGTCATCACTCTCATCTGTGCTCGTGCTCTTGTTAGGCACCACCGTTCGCGTGCACGCTGGGCACAAGACTTTCCGCAGCGCAGGGAGCTGTTTGCTTATGGTTGTGGGTTTTATTTGGGATCGCTGCCAGTGACAACAAGCCAGAACCACAGAACGATCGCTGACAGCTTCTCAGGTGCTGACTTTGCCAAAGAAGCCAGCCGACTGGGCGTGCCAGTGGCTCCTCGCCCGGTTGATGCTGCTGGAGAGCTCCCAACCCCATACCCAATTGCTTTTGATTTTCCACCTGGCCGTCGGTGCGAAGGACCATTACTTCCTAACAAGCCATACAGCCATGAACTGGACAGCATATGCTTCAACATCGAAAAAACCAAAGCGGGCTCAACCTCAATCTCCAACCCAGGCCGGGCAATCCTTTCAAAAGGCCCCATCGATTGCAGCCTGAGAAGTTTAAGAAGGAACTTTGATCACACCCCTTGCGCATAGTGTTTTTTCATAGGCAGCTTGCATCGGGTCCTCGAGAGTGAATCGTGGCTTGTTCACAATGCGGGGCCTGCGTAGAGGCACCTGCGTAGACTCTTTCGTGGCAACCAGCCTCCTACCTCAAACCTTCAAACCTAAACCCTTGAACCCTGGACCGTGAAATCCTGAAATCCTAAAGCCGTAGAATGCTCTCTTCTAGGTGGTCTTCCTGCTTCGTAGCTGAGGCTTCTTTGTGCAGCAGTCTTTGTTGGCGGACTGGTCTTTGGAGGTGCGCTCAAAAGAAGCGAGGACTTCGTAAGCAGGAGTTTTGCCAGGGTAACTACACCTCTAGTTTCGTTGACACCCCAACTCAGGCACTTACAACCACACTTATATGGGTCCTTCTTCGTTCTTAGATACCTGTAAGCCTCCAAAGTGGGAGGGTTCCGCCGAAGCCTTTGCAACCAAAAATCAACCTGGGCTCTTGCAGAGGGGCCATTTCTAAAGCTACTTTTTTTGAGGCAGGTGCCGTAGGATGTTTTCCCCCGTGGTCAGGGCATTCTAGCACTTCATGTAAGCTAGCACAAGAAGGAAAGCGCATCATTCGTGGCCCCAGTTGGTGTTCACGTCTTTCCGCAACCGCGAAGTGTGCAAGGTCCCAGGGAGCCGAAGCCTCAACTTCCCAGTGCTAGTAGTTAGCAATACAAAGAATATGAAGGTCTGAACTAAGTGGCAGTAGTGTACCCTTATAGTTCGATTGAAGGTTTGAGCTAAGTAGCCATAGTGTACCCTCATGGTCCAAGTATCTTTTTGCGTAGTTCATCTCCCACAGCCCTGTTCCAGCTGTTAAGTCTCTGACAGTAGGTGCTGGCCCGAGACCCCACAAGCCCGATTACTTTAGGGGCCTAAATATAGGTCTATACATCTATATATATATATATATATATATATATATTTTTTGTTTGAGAAAGAAAGTTCAAGCCCCTATTGGAAGTTCAACTCCAAAACATAGACCCTAAACCCTGTATTACAGATTCTGGGGGGGGAGGCCTCCTCAGTTGTAGAGGCCCCTAAAGATTCCCAAGAATCGAAGCCCCGAAAAGGTGCCTCATCTTCATTCCTGCATTAGTACTGTAGGGGCCTTGATAATTAGAATAAGGTTTTGGGGGTTCCTTGTTATAATTGTGGTATAAGAAATCCCAAAACCGATTCTAACTATGAAGGCCCCCACGGTTAGAATACCGTTACCTCTCTGAGGCTTCTAACTTTTCTTTAGGCCTTCCAAGGGTACTATGTTATAGCACCCTTTATAGAAACCCTTATATAATATGGGTAGTTCTCTGCACTAGGGTCCCCCAAATAGTACGGCACCCCTCTATAAGGGCCCTAGGGATGAGGACTTCAAAGCGCGACACTGGAGGATGTGCCGCGTCGTTCCGGAATCTCCACAGTTGCCACGGAAGGTTCTGGAAAGTACCTAGGCTCCTGAGTAGTACCCTTTTGCCCTTTTCCTTTTGGGGTCTGAGTATCGGATCTTGCGCTTAGGTTCCTGGGTCAAAACCAACGATGAAGACAAGGAAAGCTTCGAAAGTCTTACCCTAAAGAAGAAGTGCACTAATGAGAACCTTGATGATTTCCAGCGTACACTAAACATCCTGGACCTTCAAACCCCTAGAAAACCCGCCAGAGTGCTACAGAAGCCCTTATCAGAAACCCTATGAAATACACTTTATCAACACCTTAGAATACCTTATGCATCAAAACCCTATAGAATGCACTTGATAAATATGGAAGCCTCCATGTAAAAATCCTCGAAAGCCCTTCCCTCAAACTCCTTTTTGCGGGCACGGCAGGCTTGGGCCTCGCCTCCTGGCTCCACACCTGAGAGAAAGGGAGGAAAAATCTGCTACCTGGGCTAAGGGATTTATGGAGGGCTTTTTGGGTTTTCGTGTTTTAGGCTTTGTTTTGGATTTTAGTGGCTTCGGGTGTGGGGGATGAGCGGATTCAGCGCTTTTGCTGCGTGGTTGAAGGAGATTTCATCGTTGTTGGGTCCAGTGCTTTCCCGGGCATCGGGCGAAGTTTGTGGATGTTCAGCGTTTTACAGCTTGACGAGGCTGGAGCTTAGGTTTGAAACGCTTCTGTAACCCTGGTAACCGGAATAGTGAACCGTGCTTAAAGTAACCCTACCGCAAGACGAGAGCTTGCGACCAAACCATGGTTAAGAAAGAGAAGGAACACTTACAAGAGGCATAGGGGCATAGAGGCAGTCATGTTCCAAGACTTGAGGAAATCTTTTTCAACTTGCGGGGTCGAGCTTTGGGCTTCGGAACGGTGTCTTCACCATCCTGGAGGTTCTGCTAAGTCCCAGGGAAGCTCTTGTGCTTCAGTCCGAGACCGCGGCTGGCCCAAAGCTGTGAGCCAGAGATGACTTAATGCTGGGAGAGGCGCTTCAAACTTACTCTTCTCCGTCCGGACTTCCTAGCACATGCCCCGCACGCAGGTGATACCTCTCAGGGAACAGCAGCCATGACACGAAGTCTAAGGAGGAGAAGATAGACGGACTCTAGGAGACACTGAGGAGCAGAGCAGAAGAGCAGATACGAACAAAAGACAGCTGACAGAAAGAGCATCAAAAGTACTCTCCTCTCCCCCACGATCCAGCGATGGGGATGGGCTTGGAAGCTTAGCACTGGCTTAGCCTTGCTGCACTTTGACTGCAAAGAAGCTCAAGACTCCCAACCCTTCCGCCGCCCTCGGCCCTTGTCACAGTCAAATCCTCGTCTCCTAAGCTCATCGGAAGCATCGTCCCTACTATCAAGACCCTAGTGACTAGTCCTCATGGTCCAGACTCGCGTCACTATCATTGTGGCGATCATATGTGCGCGTTTCCATGACCATAGGGAAGCCATGCTGGCTTGTCGCCTCCCAGAACCAATACTACTTCCACGACTGCTACCAACTACCGCTCCGAGCAACACCGACATTGTAAAATACCCTGACAGCGACCCTGGCTTAGGCACGTTCATGAACATGCCTCCAATCCCAGTACTCACCTTCTGCCCGTACCAGCATCGCACGGTTCTCAAATTGGTCTTGCCAGTACAGTTTTATCGTCATTGCCGGTGTTCTGCTGTGGTGTTATGAAAGAACGTGCCATTGCCATTCGTCGCATTTTCTCGTCATTATTACTGTTTCTCCGCTGCTGAAGGTATCAGGAGCATGGCGACCACATCGGAGCGCATCAAGAACCTAGATCCCTGGCATTGCAGTTTTGAGTGCTGTGATCACATTTTATAATGTAAGGTTCAGGGTCTGCTGATGCGGACTTCTAGAAACACTGCCGGATAAGCAGGTGGTTGAATCAGACCTCCATCTTTCTAATGTGTTGCTGATGTAAAGCTAGTCCTAACGGGAGAACTTACTGATAGCAGCGCGTTCCAAGAACGACCCGAACGGATGCCAGTACAACTACTCGCGC
The DNA here is from genome assembly GCA_003297005.1 of Symbiodinium sp. clade A Y106. NCBI lineage: Eukaryota > Dinophyceae > Suessiales > Symbiodiniaceae > Symbiodinium > Symbiodinium sp. clade A. Next base: position 121,123 of record BGNK01001865.1, on the reverse strand, counting down.
CCCGGACGGCCAACCCCTGAACCTAACTCCTACCCTGAACCTGGTGTAGACGGCCGAGCTCTCTCCAGCAACATCGCGTCCTTGCCCAGTTAGCCTTTTGCAAGTATGCTACGTAGATCTGCCTGACTTCTTGCTCATAAGATCACTGCCGATTGCGGGCTCTGCCATGTTAGCCACCAGATTCAAGAAGAAGGGCGATCGTTGCTGCGGGCATGGTCATGATGAAAATGCTTGCTGCTACGCCGATGACTTCTCGTTTTGCTTCAGCCACCAGCAGCATCACCATGGTGTAGTAGGAGCCCACCGAGTCTCAGATCTGAGGACTGCTCGTCCTCTGTCTGGGTGACGAAGGACCAGCGCGAAGCAGGCAAGCAGGCCGCAAGCAGTGCCTGGCAGCCTCGGGGATAGCTCGAAGGGTGGGAGGAAGGTAGGTGGGGTAATCCCCAAAATAAGAGTCCTTGTATGAAGGATGATTGATCCTACCTACCTTCGTCCCACCTTTTCAGGGCCTCCAAGTCTTGCAAAAGCCCTCAAGCAAGAGCCCCAACTCCCCACAGACAGCACGAGAGTCCTTACGAAGGAGGCTACACCAACAGCTTTAGGATTTTTGCTGTTCTGTTTGGGGTGTTCCACGGGGCTCATCCTACTTCTCTTCACCCAAGTCATGATTCTCCATCCCCAAATCCGACACACAACAGAGGCCTCAAGTACCTGGTGGAGAAGCACGCAAGGCTGGCTTGGAGATGATCACACAGTCAGAGTCTTCCTTATGGTTCATAGCATAGGTCGTCGCAAAGGTTTGGAGATTGACGAGTTTTGGTCCGCTGCTCCGGCAGCTCATGACGACTGGCAGAATTTCACTTCATATCACGATAATTCAACGAAAATCTCAAGAAATCATCCGGCAGATCCAAGCTACGGCTTGTGTACTGCTGGTGCGACGACGGCTAGTGTTATGGCCACTCCGACAAACATGCTTTATTGTAAGGTAGGCAGCAGCTCTGCCGACTGCACGCACAGGACCCTTTTTCGCATCCGCCAACACTCTCCCACTGAATGCCACAGGGGCAGCAGCACCCGTGGTGGTAGTGGTGGTCGTCCTCCTCATAGCAATGGCCATCGATGTGGCATTAGTCTTCGCGGCGGTTATAGGTGTCGTCGCATTCGTTGTCGTGGTCGCCATCACCGTCGACCTCGTCGTGAGAGACTGTGAGAGTTTCCGAAAATAGGGGACCCTAATATAGTGTCCTAAATAGTAGGTCCTTATTATAAGGACCCCAAAATAGGCTACCCCTAATTTTCGGTAACTCCCAGTGGCTTCGAGAGGTCCAGCTACATGTTGGAAGCAAAGACTCGAAGCTGCTTGTAACCTAATTTAGGGGCCTAAATAATTACCTATACTATGTTGCGGGTTCCTTGTTACAACGAAGTATAATGGGACCCAAACGCCATACTAAATAAAAAGGCCCCTATATTTGCCTATATTACATATCTTTGCTCTGGCTTGTCCTTGGTAGGTAGGCTTTTCCTTACTCGTAAAGCCTGCCATTCCCTTACTACCCTTGCCGCTAGTATGTTAGGCTCTGCCCTTCTTCACTCTTGACCGACAAAACTGCCAGTGTCACTATCACACGTGTCAAACAAGGCAGGGTGCCGCCATCACCGCCCGCACCCTCTCCGGGCTGGTGGTCAATGCAGAGGCCGCTGCATAGACGAAGCATTCCTTTCAAACAGTTTTGGTTACAAGCATTCATCGAATTATTTGCAGGCTTTCTTTTGGAGGCGCTTTGGGGAGGTGCAAGAGCTCGGAGTTGGAATTGGTCGTAGCGCATTCTGTATGCACATCAGGCATGACCTCAATCATCCCGGAAGTTATGGCAGCATTGCACCGGCAACAGCGGCGACGAGGATGATAAAGACAGGGATGGTGTCACTGAACAGCAACAGTCCAGAATACTGACGTCAGAAACCCCCACAGGAGGAGGCAGCTCGCCACTTGGAAGCAGATAGCGAAGAGTCCGGAACCGCTTCGAGGTGTCAGCTGGCTTGCTTCGGGCTGCATGACAGTTAAAGTGATGACGACTAACGCTAAAAGACGGACCTCAAGACAATGAATCGCAGCCGCGCGAGAGAATCGACGGAGAAGGGAGTTTGGTGCTGCGGGCGTCCTTGAAGTAAGATCCCGAACCAGAAGACTTTCAATTCTTGTGCTTGACATTGGGGGAGACTCGCAACAGAGCGGCAGCCGGACGGTTGCCTCACTTTTCACCTTAAAGCTTGTCTTCTAGCTGGTTGCTGGTACCGGCACCCCGTGACTTGATCCCGAAGCTAAAACTTGGTTCCTCAAGTTAGCCCACAGCCACACAGCCACCGCTTCCCGCAGTTGTGCCAAAAATCACGAACGACTGCGTGGCCTGGTAGGAGGAAGGCATTCTACGCAAGAGGCTTCGTGTCTCGCCCAGGCCAGGAAGCCGCGAAAAGCCAGTGGGGGCGCCCAGTCACCTCCAAGAATCTAGAATCCAAAGCTTGATCAGCTTGTCTCTTCAATTTCCTCGCGGTGTTTGTGCTAGTACGAACCCAGCCCGAGAGTCACTTTGGGATGTGAACCGTAGCCCACTTTCCTCCGAAACCCGATGTCTCATCTTTTCAAAGGACTGTCCTCGACTAATCCCCGCGAGACCCTTAGCATGAAGAGACCCTTTAAGGTAGTCCGAAGCCTCAGAGTTACAATTGCAACGTTGCACTGCTCCTTCTTTCGGAAAACTTGGGCGCAGGAAGAGTCCTTCGATGTTAGTGGGGACTCGTCACAAGAGACCGTGAATAACCGTGCCAAATCTTTAATTAATGACGGCAAGCGAGGTGAAGAGACTTGCAAAAGCAACACCTGGCCAGGAAGCGGCAGAGGGAAGGTGAGCTCAATGAGCTCGTCGAGGCACTCTGTCGACGGGTTGGTGCTCCAGGGACCAGGGAGCTTCCATGCGGAATTTGGAAAGCACCCCAAAAGCCTTGCTCAGAACTCGGCCCGAGACGGCATTGCGAAGCCTCGCCAGAGATCCTGTACCCATTGCCCTGTATGGCTGCAGGAGATGGCGAAAGCCGACGGAGAGGCAATCGGGTCTTGCTCCGAGGGTTAGGAGTTGGGAAGGAAGTTTTGCGCATCGGCTCTGAAGCACCATGCTGATCACGCTGCGACTGCTTCCCAAGAAACCATCACGTGTTGACCCAGCCCCGCGATGAACCCTGGCCTACAAAACCCTCAATCAGTTCAGACTCTCGCTGGCTGCTTTTTGCCTTCCACCTAGAGCACATCATTTTCTGATTGTTTGGCCTCTTGCAGCTCTGCATGGTAATAGGTGAAGGCCCAGACGACGTCCCTCTTCTCCGGCATCCGGCAGGCAGCACCTTGAGCGATGTCGTCTTCAGCCCAAAAAATCCGCTACTACGACTCCTCCTCCCGCCTCCCACTGGGCCCCACTGGTTCTACGACAGCTGATCGTGGTAGCAGTGAGGAAGAGGTAGAGGAGGAGAAGGAGGGTTTCTACTTTAATTCCTTGAAAACTGCAGTCCTCATGCACTGGATGTTGATGAGTATGAACGAATCCTCCACAGTCGCCTTGTCGGGTCTGAATGTCCGCGGAATGTCCTTGATTCGAGAAGCAACCGTCGTCTGCTTCACTGGCTGGGCTTAGCCCTGAACAAGTTCGGCGCGGCATTCCCAAGGCCCAGACATGCTTCTGAAGCTATCAATCACGACATCCCAGCAGCCTACAACCATCCCTGCACTTGACAACCCAAAGCCCTAAAGCCCCAGAACCCTCAAGTCATTCAGCAGAAGCTGTCTCTGAAGGGCGGAGCCGATGCCAAAAAGAAGAAGCCGAGCGTCCTCGTTGCATCCTCAGGGCAAACTGGTAGTAAAGCAGGGTACGATCCTGAATCTAACGGCCAGATACCCCTTGGTTTGAAAAGAGCCCCGTGGGGTATAGGATTTGAGATTGTTTAGGGCTTGGGCATTTAGGATTTGGAGCTGTAGGGTTTTGGTGTTTAAAGGTTCTAGGGAGTAGATCCGAGTAAGCTGAGGCCCTCAATGGTTAACGATTGTTTCCTGGAGGCTCCAAGCAAGGACGACCCTTCAATGATTAATCGGCTGCCCAAACCCCCTAATTAGCCCTAATTGACATACTTGTAGGAGGTTTGAGTGCCGCTCCAATTTGAACGCTTTGCTGCTGGCCAAAGTGGAGAAGGCGAGAGGATTCTCTCCTCCAAGCTGAGCTCCATTCCGAAAGGTTTTTTGAAGTTGCCTTAGCAGCTTGGAAACCATCCCTGCAGAGTAGAGAATGAATCCCGTGTTGCGGCGGCTCTCTTCGTCTCACTAGCTTCCTATCCCGCACTTTTATAGAAGCGAAGCTGCCACAAACCCTAACCCGTCTCTGCCGTAGGCCCCACACATCCCGGAAACGAGGTGGTCCCCACCTCTCCCGCCCCGAACCATGGACATGGAGACGATCTTACACAAAAACCTTATACCAAGTATTTCTACACCCATCTATGCCACATGTTTCGTCGCCCACAACTCCGTGCCTACCTTGGGGCATCGAAGGTCCTGTGCGCTTAAACCGCACGAGCCTAAGCGTTCGACCCTGCAGCTCCAAATCGAAGCCTTGAAACGGACCTTAGACATACCCGGCATACCCCACATCGGAGGTCTTTACAGTGCCCATGAGTGCCCCGAGGTGGTCAAGAAGCAGAAAGTGGAGGAGGCGGCTGGAGACGCAGCTGGTGAGGAGGCAGCCACGGAGAAGGCTCCCACTGCTGCCCCCGAGGCCTGGACTTGGCTTTCTCGAGCTAGGACCCCGAAGCCCGACCAACTGTCTCTTGAGTTTTCGGGCTTGTGCCGATGCTGCGGAGGTTATTTTTGCTTTGCGGAACTGCAGCGAGCATGCTCGGCAGAACTGCTACTGCACACTAGCGTCACTGCTGCTGCAGCATGCGGCTCCGGCTGTGGCTCAGCAACAGCTGCTGCTGCTGCTGCTGCTGCTGTTGCTCCTGCTACTGCTGCTACTACCACTACGACGACGATGAGGACCACCACCACCACCACTTCTCCTACTACCATCCACTTAGGCCCAAGATCCCACAGCCCCCAGAACCCAGATCCAACACCTTTCCTGGCCTCAGGGCCAAGAGCCCTGGAGAGCCCTGCACCCTAAAGCCGGCCTTTTTCTTTCTCTAGGCTTAGGTTCCTGAGTAGTAGCCTTTTGCCCTTTTTATTGTATGGCTCCCTTATTTAAAACTCAATAACAGGAAAAAGGGTACCCTTCTTAAGGGGTCACTCAGGAACTTAGTTCTTCTACAACTCCTAAAGTCCCGAAGCCGCGATCCTCGGACTCCAGGCCACAGGCCTCGGTCTCGGCGCCTACGACAGCGGCAGTGAGGAGGCAAGGATTGAAGGTTCTTAAATCGATAGGGCTTTGGGTTGTTGGGTGTTCTAGCGCTTTTGTGGAGTCAGATGTTTTGAAAGAGTGTGTCGCGTTTTGTCCGTGTCTACGGCACGGTAGGGTGGCCTCTGGGCTTGAAGAGTGGAGCAGCAATAGAATCTCAGTCGTCTGTAGCTGTGGTGTGGTTATAAAGTTATATTCAAGTTTAGCCGTGACAGAAGCCGGACCAACAGCAACGTTGAGGCGACGAACAAGACTGAGATGGTAGCACAAGGTGAGGGGCATGGCACTTCATGAGTGGTTTGTTCCTTGTCTCAAATGCTGTAGTTTCTTTCGAGCCGTTTGCCCAGTTCCCGATCGCTCCATTTCCCTTGGAGGTTTGCCTCTTTTTTCACGCACCCCGTGCCTTGCCAGCGGTTTGCTCCTTTTCCCAAAAGGTTCAGCTGTCATTTTAGCTGTGCATGGTACCAGACCGTCTGCAAGGGACCCACAGCCCTATTCGCAGTGTAATTAGACGGGTATGAGTATGAGTAGCAGGTCGCCTAACATTGTGAGCCCCCATACTGTAATCCTGCTGATTTACTCTACGAAAAATCGTCGTCATTCTCTGACTTTTTTAGGAAATTTAAAGGACTCCGGAAGCCACTTGCCAGGATGAGTCTGAAGAGAACTGAGTGCCATCCTCGGGGGCGGTGTGGTTCCGTGGGGTTTTGAGGATTTAGTGGAACTGACAGAGGCTTCTGCAAGGGAGTTGCTAAAGGGGTTACTATCAGGGTTTCTTGATTGTGGGTAGATTCATCGCTGTCTTTGCATGGGTGTTGCTGTGTGGCAGGGTTCGGATCATGTTCAAGACGCTGTCTAGTTCACGTCTCCGGCTAGCCTATATCCCAGGGGCCAAAACACCTTTAGTAATGAGAGTACTAATAGTAACCGGTAATAAGGACAATGATAACAATGATAATGATAATCGTAATCCTGCTCAGACAGAAAGTCACCACCAAGGAGGAGGCTGGATGAGCTTTGCACCCGCTTTGAGGCTGCAAACGCTCCAAAGGGCCCGAGCGGTTTGGCAATCACGGCCACTGTACATAGTGATCAGTCCCTCAGGCATGGTGAAAATGTGTGTGAAAGTGAATGGATGAAGGGATGAAGCGACGTCCCCCTCTGAACCCCCCGAACCCAGCGGGAAAGTTGGCGAGTGGGGCCTTTGCATCGGGCAATAGCGAAAGAAGGATGCCTGCAGGCTGGCAGGCTGTAGCATGCAGTGAATGTGGGGGGGGAAGCAGCGGATCGCGACGCAGGCCTGTTACCCTCAAGCTTGTTCATACAATTGCTGTAGCTCTTCTCTTTTCGACCATGGCGGCTGCAGATGTGCAACAGCAACCGCGAGACGAAGAGATGCAGACTTATACTTTGGCGCCTTGCCTGCACTCGGCGGATACCGGATCGTTCGAAGCAGAATTGAAGAAGCTTTCAGAACCGGGCAAGGCGAAATGCATTGTCATCCGCTTTTGCCAACTAGAACACCCTAATGTCTCGTCTGCTGGAGCATGAGTGCACAGGCATGTTTTTTACAATCTGTCAGATTGTCATCAGCACTCTTCTTCTGCCTTCGAGCAGTCCCTATGTTCATGCCTTGTTTCACCTACGGCTCATGTCACTGGACCGCTTTGTTTCCAGACATTCCCGTACACATGCATTGCGGAGTAAGCTTTACTTCAACCCGGTACCTGACAGGAAAAGCTAAACAGCCTCTATAAAATAGTGACTTCCGAAGACTGGGTCCCTTGCATAGGTTGTCTTTACTGTAAGGGTCGCGCTATGTATGATCTCTACCACGGGCTCCACTCTTTTGGTATGATCTGCCTTTGGGGTTTGCTAATGAGGAACAGGAGACTGCGCCCACACTCGATCGCACAGAGTCGCAGGCTCGTCCACGTTCTGGCCACGCTTAAAGCATTAATCTGGGCTCTTGTTAAAGAATTTAGTTAAAGTTACCATAGTAGGGATCTATAGTAAATAATGGTTAGGGGGTCCTGGGTTGTTTGTAGAGCATAGCCTCGACAATGAGCGCTGTCAGTCCTTGGCAGTTCCTGTTGCTTACAGAACCATCTGTTCATGAAGTAGTGGCAGCCACGCAGATTGTGGCGATCGAAGGCGATGGGGGTTTCGATTCAGCCTGTAAAAGCAATGGAAGACTCGTTCGAAATCATCTGAAGTCTGATCAGAGCTTAGACGAGCTTTCCAACCACCGGAAGCCTCAACCAGAAGGAGGTTCTGTTCTGCAAAGCAACATTCTGGGGTAGTGGAATTTGCGCGTGTTCCTAATTCAAGTCAGCTGCGGAGAACAGGAAGTAGAGTAAGTCGCAGCGGCATTCACGAAAGTTTATCTAGCACGAAGAAATCAGTAGCAGTAAGAATACTGGCAACAACAGAAGAAGGAGCATAGCCATCAGTCACAGTCAACATTAGTGAACTTGCAACAAGGTTCCCGAAGAGGGGTGCAAATCGAATCCCCCACCCCATGCGGAGAAAATATACAGACCCGTTCGTTGGAAACAAGGGCTGAAGGATTTGAAGTAGTGGTTCGAGAAGTCCTGTATTCCTGCTCATGATCATGCTTCTGGAAACTCGTTCACGATCCACTTTCATGCATTGGCTATCCTATCACGGAGCTTTTCGCCTCGAGTGATGACGAACAAGATTCTGCACACGGATTTGGGGTTTCACTTCGCCGTCCACCGTCCTTTGACCACCCTTAAGACCCGAGGCTATCGCATCCTAACCACTAAAACCCTAAAGTTCAGTTCTCTAAGTCAAAGCTGACCTAGGGAATCTTTGAACTTCTTTGAGCAGGGCCTGTTGCAGAATTTCGGAGTGAGGTATTCCTTGGGATTTTGGGATCCGAGAGGGACCCTACGAATAAGTTTGAACTTCATAGCCCGTGATTTAAAAGACTAAACCCGAAACCGTCAACTCTAAAAAGGGTTTAGGGTTCAAGTTTTAGGGTTTAACAATCGACGCTCGGGCTCCTAACTCTCCCGAAACTCCTGAACGGACCGCCCGCGATGGCCAGGTCGAGAAGCAGCTGAAGGCTCGAGACTTCACCGAAGCGTCGAAACCCTACAGTACACCCCCTACAGCCTCTACCGCTAAGTCCAAAGCCTTTAAAACCCCCTGCTAAACCCTAAATCTGCAAAGAACATTCTCATGCCGACGCTGTCTCTAATCACCATGTTGAGTGTAATGTTCAGCTTGGAGCCCAGGTGCAGGATTTTTCTGAGCGTCTCGCGTATGAAGCAGCCCCACAAACCCTCGAACCTTTTCAGCGAGTTCTCACCCGCTCCCTTGGTTTGGTTCGCATTTCTTGCTCTCCGTGTGACTATCGCAAAGGATATTCCGAGTCAGGGTGGTAGTGCTCTTGTCATAGCATAGCGCTGTCATTGCCACGGCGATTGTTGCGACTGGAAGTCGGCAACGACACTACCACCGCTACTGCGCACAAGAAAACAACACAGAAGCAGCATCGTGAACAAAAGGCAGCAGGCCCAACAAGTAAAGGAGTATTTCTCGCAATTATTCACCTGATTTTCAAACATAGGGGCTCGGCGAGTGGTACTGAGTAACTCGGGCTACTGGGGCGTTACGTCTAGTTGTTCACCCCCTCACCGCCAAGGGTCCCACATGAAACTGGTCCAGTTGAGGCTTCTTGCCAATGCTGGTCCCTTCCGGATCTTCTTCGACTTCAGTTGGCGTATTAACTAACTTACGAACTAACTACCTACTTGCCTGGCCTACCTACCTAACTATCTACATAACTACCTGTTTACCTACCTGCCTACCTACCTATCTAACCCTAACTACCTAACTACGTAACTGACTACCTGACTAACCAACCAACCAACCAACAAACCAACCAACCAATCAACTAAGTAAGCGCGACTGGTACTTCTAGTAGTGCTGCTATGGCTGCTACTGCTACTCCTCCTAGTACTACTACTACCACCACCAAGAAGAACAAGAATATGAACCAGAACAAGAACAATAACAAACACTCAGAATTATAACTACCCATCGTTAGCCAAGNCATCGACGGCTGTTTCCACGTCTCTTGCTGCTGCTACTGCTACTACTTCTCTTTTTCTCGCCCCCCCGCCCCACCACTACTACTACCACCACCACCATCACCACCCCCACTACCATGACCACTACCATGACGACGACTGCTACTACTGCTACTGGTATTACTGTTTGCATTGTTCACATTGCTTCTTTTTGACTATTATTCTTTTCAGTGTTGTCATTCTCATGATGAACCCACGACTTTCGGGCGACGTGAATCCTAGAATCCTGGAGGTGCATCAGGTGCAGCAGCGGCTCGCCGGTCAGCAGCAGCCTGTCCGTGAGCTGCTGGCCGGGGAACGGAGAGGGGGGGGTCTCTTGTGCGGGAAAGGTAGGGTCACTGTGTCACTGTTACTGTGATTTTCCAGGCTTTCGAGGGTTTGGGAATTGAGGCTTCGGTGCCTTGAGTTTAGGGACTTGGGAGTTGTGGGAGTTTGGGTTTCTGTCGAAGCTTCAGAGTTCCAGGAATTCTTTGAGCATTGGGACTTTGGTGCATGTACGCCCTTACGAATCTCATAGGGTGGGTGGTTGTGCCGCAGATCCGGTTTGCTTGAAGTGCGGGCTTAATGCAGCCTCGAACGCCTTTTTGTTCTGGTGCAGGCTGCGGCTGGCTCCCCGGCCCCGCGCAGCGAAGCGCCTGCGGAGATGCTGGAGGAATCCCGCCAAGCAGCCAAAGCTTTGCCCCCAAGCACTTGTCATGGAGCATAAGTTGTGGAGGTAGGCACAAGTGGTGGGAAGCATGCAGGCAAGGGAACACCAAGCACCAGTTCAACTATGCTGGTGTTTATTGCGTTGAAAGCTTAGGGACCTGCTGCACATGGGTGTCGGTCCAAGCTTTTGGACTTCGGTTCCAGTTCTTCCGATGCAGGAGATCATCCGACAGCAGAGCCTCGGAGAGCCAGATGTGTGTATTATGGGGGCCTAAAGAATCACCAATAATACTATTTTGGGATTTCCTTATTGTAATTCTAGTATAAGCCCCCCCTATAGTATGGGAGTCTCACCCTTCCAGGTTGGTTGCACAAGGATGTTTTCGGATTGCACAGGCTGAAGATAAGGTCGAAGTCTGTATCTTGCAATCTTACAATTAAAGATGTTGCAGATGCCCGTCAAAGTGCAGTGGAGCTTTAGAGCATTCCCGCTTTCTGCTCCTGCACAGCAGGACACCAACACCAGTGAGGACGATCGTACTACAAGTAGCAGCACAACCAACCGACCTTTGCAAACGCCTTTACGAGGTCCCAAGGCCCGGCCACTGGAAACCCCCGACCCGAGAGCGCTTGCAGAGCCTAAGGAAGACAGCCCGCAACATCGGCCACTCGCCAGCAGTTGGGGATGCGGCTTCCGAGTCTCGGGGCTCGGGATGTGCGCTGCTTTTGAGTTTTAAAAGGGTCCGGTCTGAGGCTCTTCAGGGCACGAAGAGATCCCCGAACCGTTCTGTCAAAAAGATTGAAAAAGACTTTGGACTCATGCTTTGAGACAGGGATTGCTCCCATTATCGCAGGATGATTTGTGCCTTTGCGCTGATTGTCTGATTATGTCTTGTGCAATCTCGTACATCATGCCAGGGGAAGATCTCTTGGAGGACATGCTGAAGCTCGACTCCCTTGCAGGCGTGTGTTGATCATTCTCGCTGCCGCCATGCAGCATACGAGACGGCGTTACGAAACTACTCTGAAGAAAGATTCCGATGCCTGTCGCAAATACTGATGTTACTGCAGCCACAGCAACTAAGATTCTGGAGATTCACCCCGCCATACACACTCGGCTTAGACTTCAAAGGTCACAAACAGGAGGTGTGCAGAGAGGGCTGCAGAGGCATGGCTCCCCGAGCAAACCGGAAACTCAACACTGTAAGCTACGACTAAATCAGTCAGCATCAGCCAGCAGAAGCTTGTCGTCGTTTTGGGAAAGGCCTTTCATAGAATAGGCAGCAGCTATGTTGTTGAAAGATTGGCTGTACGACCGGGGCCAGGAAGCATGACATTGTTATCAGAACCAAAACACGAACGTGTGAAGCCCTGCAAACTACGGCCATCCAGCACCGGGCGAAGGTCTCTTCCAGGCAGACAGAGAGGCGGTCGTGGTCCTGCGATATTTGGGCTTGCACTTGAGAATATACTGGCTGCATGACGAGCCATGTGCGAGGTAGCTGACAAAAATAGAGAGCCTCGTTTGTGTTCAGAAGGATGATCCACCACAGTGAGGGATCGCGGTTTTGCCAGCAACTTTGGTCGTTGCTGCAAGCCAGCAGGTGCGAAAGCTCGCGCTGTCGCAGCTCGACGATTTGGTTGACCAGGCACAGCCGGTGCGTTTCGGGTTCAGGGATTTAGAGTTCGAGGTTCAGGACGTTCTTAGGTCCAGAGCTTTGCAAGGCCAAGCTGCCTCATAGCTGCAGTCGGAAATGAGCTCGCAACCGAACCCTGTGCCCCTCCTTGTGGATGAAGCTTTGTGTCGCCGGGGACACATGAAGCAACCGAAGCTCTTGTGGAGTCCAAGCCATGCAAAACTCCCAGTTTCAGGATGCCCCCATCAGGACTGAGTTGTCGCAAGTCATTTGGGACTCCTTTCGAGGGCGTCGACTGTGATAGACAGGTCAGAATGGACTTCTCAGAGCTGCATGGCTTCCGAGGTGGACACTGCCAAGGCACAACTGCTGAAGAAGCGGAAGGAGCTCGAGGCGATGGTCGCAGACGAGGCCCGCAGCGTGCAGGATGGTACATGAAGAAGCACCGCAAGTTGTTTTGGAATACTCTTGTCATGATCATGACCAATGATCATCATAGTTGTCGTCAGGTGTATCAGCACACTCACCACTATGACCATCATCATCACCATCCACGTCATCACGCTTGTCATCTCTGAATGGTCTGCGCGCAAAGAAGACGGACAATGGTCACCACAGAAGCAGCGGCAGCGGCAGGGGTCTTCGTCGTTATCTTGGCGGCGACGTAGCAGGCGGACTCAGTAGAACATCGAAGTCCTCACGGCTACGTAGGGCTTTGACTGAGCAAATCTGCGTGAGCGTCAAAACAAAACGCCCCCACAGGCCCAACTATCAACCTAGAGCAAGACACCTTCAATCCAGTCGAATCAGAGATAGACCGTGCCTCAGAGATCGAAGCCAACGGGCCGCCCCAAACCCTCCCTCCGAGTCGGAGGTTGCAGCCGATGCGAATCCGGCCCAGCTCGAGAAGGAGGCCCCCTGCTTTTGTAGGAGTTCACCAGGCATTGCTAAAGTTCTGTTGCTCCTTTGGGGAATCTGTGAACATGGCAGCGGCTCCACGGTATCTTGAATTGCACACTATCCACGAGCCGGCTCTGGTCGGTGGCGTAGGCTTTGTGCTTTACAGGTGCATCCCCTGCTTCTTTCACTTTGGAACATAAGCTCCTGCTCTCTTTGGGCCAAGGTTTCCCCACCGCAGTCGCCCGCCGCTGAAAGCATGGAACCGGAAGCAAGCAGGCCTGGCTCCAGTCTTTAAAACCTCCGGAGAGTGCTCCAGAACGTAGACACATATCAACATACACACACTCACTCTCTCTCTCTCTCGCTCTGTCTCGCTCTCTTATTACTCCGAACGGCCAGAGGCAGCAGAAAGCTTGGCATGTAGTTTTGCGTCATAATTATCGCCGGGAGCAGAGCAACAGAAGCGGAGGTCGCAGAACGAATCCCCGCGCCTGGAAGACATCAGGCAAGGCCTTCCATGCGTCCTGTGGATTCAGAGGCTTTCTTCCGACAGGGCCAAGAAAGATCCGAAAAGGCGGAGGTATAGTAATATAGTAAAAAAGAAGTAATAAAGTAATATAGTCATATAGCAATATAGTACTATAGTAGTTTCTAGGACCAGGGCCTCGTGGTTTAGGGTGCTCCACGGCAGGTGCCGGCTTCGGCTGCGTTCCCAAGAGCGACCCCAGGGCTACGTGGCATCTGGGCGGCCTTGGTCTTCCGATAGAATCCAAAAGCGCTAGCAGCTGGAGTACTCGTCTTAGTATAAGTAGTAGCATCAGTAGTATAGGAGCAGGAGTAGCGGCTTCGGCCTGGTGAGGTTTCAGAGAACTGGAGTAGCCGAGAGCTTCAAGCACCGGTTTGTCTGGATCGTGAGTTGCATTTCGCCAGCTTTTGGCCCCTCGCACCCGGCTCGGCAAAGGTTTCTTGTAAGGACTGTAAGGACCTGGAAAGAAATCTTCGTTTCGTTTTTCGCATGTCGCTACGTTGAGCACCGAGGTCTCGGCAAATGCTCGTGGAGTCAGTGCGGAGGCCCGAAAAGTCCAAGCTGCATTGAGTTACTTGTAGCAGTATTGCTTGCTCAAGGCGGAAGGAGAAAGCCGAGTAAAGAGCGCATTGTCCTGGCTTGCGGATAGGGGTCGAGCTCGAGAGATCACCTGAAGAGTCGGGGCCGCTGCAGGACGTAGATCTACAGCTGGATGGCGATTTGCTTCGGATTACGGGCTTTGCCCGCCCAACGCTGCAGGTTGGTTTTGAGGGCCGAGCTTGAACAGTCAGCAGCTTTTTGTCCCACTCGGGCACTGTCCATGGTGTTGTTGAACAGGCTTCCACCAAGCATTGCAAGAAAAGTTTATAAAGCTTCTCACCAAGCCAACCATGTGCGCAGGATGCCGCATTCCTCAGGAGCAGGCTGCGCCGAGAGCCAAGTGTCGAGGAGACCTTAGGGAACTACACTGTGGCAAGTGGCAAGATACAGACGTTGCCTGCACGCCTACTTGCTCATGCCCCAAACCCCTGTACCCCCAACGATCTAAAAGACTGACACATCCTCGCACCTATCCTTCAGCTATGTTTGTGTGAGCTTTACGGCGGAGGACTACGCCGCCTTCGGTTTCGGCGACTCGGCGTCGTGTTCTTGTGAGGCGGTACTCTGAACACTACCAGAAAAAAAGGTACGAAGGATTCTCCAAGAGGGAATGCTCGCAACCAAGGACGATTCCAGGAAGCCATTCGAGTCCCGGCCGATGTCGACGTAAGCAAGATCCAGGCATCCACGCATGTTTAGCGCTTGAAGGCGTGGGGGGGGCTAGTCTCGGAGTTTCATGCATGCTTGTGCTGATAGGCATCGTGCCACGATGGCCAGCTGCAGCTGATTTTGCCGCGCAGGCCCCACATGTCCTTGAAGGGGAAACAAGCCACATGCAGGATGAACCACCAACATCTCCCAGCGAACACAGCCCAAAAGTTTTGACACAGGCCGCGGCAGTTCCCACAGAGCTACCACTCTTTGCGGTCGAGGCCAGAATTGCTCCTCCAACGTTTCGTCTACCACAAGAAGCCAAGAACCCACCCGACAGCCCTGTTGTGAGCCCTCCTCCAGCCTAAGCTTGAAGCCGGACCCGCAGGTGTTTCTGAGACACTCCGCATGCCTGCACACCTCAAAATCTGTCTGGAGTCTGGAGGCCACCAATGTTCCCAGTTTGGTGAGCAAGACGGAGAGGTGTGTGAGGTGCTCAGCATAGTGGCTCCGAAGCAGCCGAGTTCCAACTTTGCCTTTGCACGCCCAGTGTGACTGAGGACATGAAATCCAAAATTCGTTGTACAGAGCAGGTGTGAGTGAAAGCGCACCTGCAACCTATGCCAGAGCCGTCCGTCGATCGGTTTGCAGGTCAATGCCTGTTGTGAGACAGCTTGAGCGTGTGCATCCTAGCAATCCACCTGCAACCTGAGAAGAAGGATGGGCGGATCCGATTCTTGAACTTGGCCGCCCCGGACAAGTGGGGCGCGCCGCGCAGTGGTCGAGAGAGCAGATGGAGGAGCTTACTTTTGGTCCCAAGCAAAGCACCTGCACCTCACACACAGGATCTAAGTGCAAGCAGAGCCTCCTTGTTCGGTAGATGGGGCCGGAAGTACAGGCTGTACAGATACTCCCAGACTGCTCCGTGCTCAACGCGAGGTGCGGCTCCGAAGGCCTTGTGGCCTCGCAGGTTCCCAGCACGAAGTCTCACCGCAACATACCCAGGGTGCTTCCTGTACAGCAGACCCTGTTAAAATCCTTCTTCCGTGACTTGCAGCTGGAGGTCTAGTCTGTGGTTCTGGGACAATTAGGCCGGTTAGGCATGTTGGAGCATCTCTTCCCAAAATTGCTCATGAGATGCAAAGCAAGCTTTGGCTTCAGGGTATGGGATGGGCGACTTTGCCTGTGATACCCCATCTCTCTGAATGTCGCTTGTTTTCGGGCTCTGCTGACTCTTCACAGGACTTGTAGGTGTTTCGCCATCGCAGCCTGCTTTGGCTGCAGATCAGCCCAGGGTAACTGCACCACGACTAGCCAGAAGCATGCAAGCCAATGCTTTGCACCTACCAGTCTTGCTAAAGCTCTCCCTAGAGTAGCGACTACATCCCCATGCTGAGCATAAAGTTGGTGGCCTGCTCGGGGTTGGTGTCTCGTGACAATCGCAAGACGTACCTGCAGCGTCGTCGTGATTTAACAGTGAAGCTCCTGTGTGGCGCCCGCGCAGCCTGGAACAGATAGTTTCAAGACACCATGATCGTAATTGAGCAGTTTCCGCCGTGGCAACAGAGCATAACGGTCACATGTCGCAACATACTATAGAACAGAAGAATCTAACAAAGTGAAGCTTATAACTTAAATTACTCAGTGCAGATCTGAGTGTAAATCTTCCATGAAAGTTCTCCCCTCCTATCAAAATCCCCGCACGGTACTCGTACAAAGAGAACGTGTCCAAGCATGCGAGCATGTAATGACTCTGCCACAGAGAATGGCGGCATGGCAGATGCCAGTCCAACGGACGGTCTACCGCGCCTGGAGTGGCGAAGCTGCAAGATGAGCCAACAAGACAAGCAACATAGATAACACAAAGCGGTACAAGAGAAAGACAAGCACAGGGGGGACCGAGCATAATATGAGGTCGTAGTGTATCATCTCCTGAGTGCGTGATCCATGCCGATATGGAACTTCGCCGAGTTGCCGGAAGTGATGACATTGTACAGCGAGAGGCTTTGCCTGACCAGAAAGGGAAGACTCGAGCCGCAGCTACAACCTGAGAGCACATCCTAGGCCCAGGGAAGGAAGCAACTTCTATCTGATTCTACCGGGTGCCTTAACGGGTACAAGGTAGGGCCCTCGCGTCGCACCAGCTCTTTTCCTACCTTTGGAAGCATCCTGCCCTCGTAAACCTAGCCCTTTTCGAGACTGTCACGAAAGGAGGTCGGAAGGGCAAGTTCGAAAAAGAATTACGATGTTACTTAGCTAAAGTATATAATATTAGCCAATAAGGATGTATGTAAATTTCAAGAATGGGCATAGGGTGCAGCAGACCCCCAGAGAGACTTGAAGTGAGGCGCTTCTACACAGCCCGGTCGAGCCTCTCCTTGCTCTCGGATGAGGCCCGGGTCGGGCCAGCTTTAGATACACCTTTGTCTATTCGGTGGGGACTTGTGAGAAAAACAGAATCCTGCGATTTAGCATCTATTCTGGGGTCCCCTCTTTTATGTCTGAAGCTCCCCTATCTACATTTGCTGCAACGGCTGCCCTTCTTGTTTACCACGCTTCTTCCTCGTCTTGCGGCCATTAGTCATAGGATGACCTCATTGCTCTAGCCAGTGTTTCCGTGCGATGACTGCTCTTTGTACTGGTGCTGCTGCCACGATTTCGGCATATCACGGTCATGCCCATCATCTTCATCCAATACTTCCGCCACTACTGCCCCCGGTCCTTGCAACATTGCTACTGCCATCATTGTTGTTACTTTCAACTCACAGGCTTACTCTTTGCATCCCTTCCCAGAAGCAGAAGCAGGAGCAGTTGTCGTCGTCGTAGCATGAGCAGGAGCAGCAGCAGCGGCATTTGTTCGTGAATTTGGATCATTGCGGACATGTTGTGCATGATGGCCAGTGTGATGATGAATATCCGATTTTCTAAACGCCTGTCGGTGTACGATCAGGCATAGCGAAAGCTCCAACGCGGGCCCTGCAACTGAACCCTACAGATTGGGCTCGGTTTAGGGTTTGCGGTGGCTCCGAGCACCAGCACGGGTCGCAACTTACGAAAAGAGAGCATGCCCACTCAAAGCCTCCATCCCCTGAGGCGAAGGGAGCTGCGGCAGAAAACCGAAAGAGGTCGGGCTTTGTTTATCTGTAACTGCTTCAGGGCATCAAAGTGGATTTCAGGCTAGGGTTCCGGATTAAGGTTGAAGCTGCTGCCCACATCATTTGCATAGTTCGTCAATTCTTCCGTGGGTGAATCGGCCATGATCTTCACTATACGGACTACAAGTGCTAAGATAGATTTCCTCGAGCAGTGTAACTATGCCGTTGGCCCTGTCCTGTCTCACGCTACTGTTGCACTGCAAAAGTTTATCTTGCCCCCCAAGATTGCAGTGCCGCTCCAAGTCCACGTTCCTGACTAGAGACCAGGAGAAGAAAGAGACATTCGCCAAAGCGAAGTTCATTTTCAGGGGGCACTCTGCAGCTTTCTCGCTGCCCCATGTACTTGCTTGATTGAAATCGAAGAATGCCTCGTCTTTGCGAGCCTTCCATCTTCCGAAAGCTCTCAACGTACGGCCCACTGCGCAAACTCGCCCTAGGAAGCCTGAACAGAAACCCGAAACTCCAAGAACCCAGAACCGAAGCCCCAAACCCACAAAAACCCCCAAAAAAAACAAAAAAAAAAAAACAAAAGCCACAAGCCCTGAGAAGCCTGAGACCTCCCTAGGGCCCTAACTTTAACCCCTCCGAAGGCGCCGGAGCCTTGCTTTCATCCTTTTCCACCAGCTCAGCGCGGTGGCCCTCAGCCTCGTGGCCTTAGATGCTTCGAAGGGTTTGGCGCTGGTTCTGATGTATGTTTCCTTGTATGTTTAAGAGTTTCTTCATATGATGTTCGACAGAGTGTGAATTTGTGTGTGTGTGTTGGAGTTCGTAAAGTTGTCGTGGGCCTTTCAGTGTCTTGCAGGGGTCATCATGGTGCATCATAATTTGGATTTGTTTGGGGCTTTTGGAGTGTTTAGGATGTGGGGTTTCAGAAATTCAGGGTTCAGTCTTCCGGAGTATAGGGCTTACGGTTTGGGGTCGGTTGGGAGAAAGTTGGGGAGTGTTAGTTGGCAGTGCTGGGAGACTGACGAGAGATCTTCTTGACTCACGCCAAGGCGGACGAAGTTCTCAAAACCGTAGCCCTGTTGCACTCCCTGGAAGTTCGGGATCAGCGTGCCAGAGCTGCTCGAATCGCCGCACAACATCGCAGCTGCTAAGGGGGTTGCCTTTTGTTGCAGAAGCGTCGCTCCAGAGATCCGTGCAGCCAGTCCTTCCAGGCATCCTCACGCTGCACGCGCGGTCGCAGCTGCTTCTGAAGGCCTTCGGCGGCGACGATGCGCGCGTGGCGCGGCATGTCGGCCCGGCACTTGGTTGGGTCGTCGTCAACCCTATCACAGAATAAACGACGGAAGGAACGCCATAGCAGAAAAAGGGAAAGAGCTCCGGCGATGGAGTTGAGCAACTCTGTTAATGTCTCGGTGGACTCTTGTGCACTGCTTCAGCAATGGCACAGCACGTGGCCATAAGAGATGCTGCGATGCTCTGTGGAGTCCAATGACTCCCAGGTGTTGGGAGCGCCATGGTCTCCTTTCTGGATCTGGCGCCTTGGTCAAGCATTGCAGCATGGCTCACCGTCGAATGAGTAGCTTGCGGTTTCAAGACTGCCAGCCGGGATGAGATGGGCGTTTGAAGGCATTTGAAGGCCAAAAGCCTCATTTCAGTAGAATTCGCATTCACCCAGGCCCAATCCACTGTCAGAATCTTTGGTCGGGCGGGTTCGGAAGCCATAATCATATTAGGAGGGTAGGAGGGGGCGGGGGCCAGTGGCACATTTAAGCGAGGTGGAGAGAGGATTGAGACGAGGGCAGCTTCAGCGGATTGTGAGCCTCCAGCAAGTTAGCCATCCTTATCCCTGAGCCCTCGAGCACAGATGGCAGCTCTCTCTTCTGCCACCCGATGCTCGTCCCAGGTGCTGTCGCCTTTGGCGGGTCGCGCCTCTGACTGCTTCGGGCGAAGGATCGGGAAGCGCATGCTGCCGCAAAAGATGTGGCAACAGTCAGCACAACGTCCAGAAATCGTGAGTAAAAAAGTGAAATGATAGGTTCATCGCAGTCCTTTGGCCAGAGATGGCATTCCTACTGATTCAGTAGGCTGACGATCATGGTGGTTTTGCCTGCATGACCGCTGAGTGGTGAACGGTGAACCGAGCTCTGGCAGGCCAATGATGCTTTTGCTCCCGGCGGATGCTTGCACGCAGGGATGAGCTGTTCACTGGTCACCTTGGCTCCGTGCCACGCTTCTAGAGCTTCTGGATGATGAGAGCTTGGGTATCCAGATGGAAGCACACAAGCAGCGACAATCCTCAGGTGTCCTTGCCGCTGAAGCTTCTGTCCTTGAGCTTTCCCACGGCCTTGGTCCTTCTGGTGGAGCGTGCACCTCGCCTGCACCCTTCCTGCAGCTTCCAAATTCGTCGCGGGAAGCCTTTGGAATCGTTCCGGGAGGTCTTCTGCTGAAACTGAAGACAAGTGAAACAAGGGCACGCAGCCGCAAGAGGCAAGGGAAAGTGTTTGCTTGCCTTCATGGTAAGAGAGCACTCAAAAGAAGGGGATGACAAAGGAACCCAGGTTGCGACCCAATTCGAAGTTCGTGCCTGAAGTGTAAGAACTCCAACAACGCCGAGCGGATCTTCTGAAAGTTGGAGCTTCCACGGAGAGAGAGAGAGAGAGGTCATCACCGACTCGCTCCGCACGCTTTGTGGGACGACGATGACGATGACCTGCTTGGCCGACCTGTACGACGGACCCCCGGGCCCAGGGAGTCGCTACTGGGAAAACTCTGGGAGCTATTATGTTATATTATGATATATTATATTACATTATATTAAAACATTATATACGACATTATAGCATATTAATGTTTATTATGGTAATGTTATAGTCTACTAATGTATATCATAGCATATTATAGCCCTTGTGCCCTGGTGCCTGCTGCGCATGGCAGCTAAAACTTCCGACGAGCTGCACTGGACGACTGGTTGCTTTGTGAATGTCTCTTGTGTTGAAAGGGCGACTCGAGGTCAGGAGGCTCAGGACATTTCTGGCAAAGCTGCTTCGTTCTAGTGCAAAGACCCAGCTCCTTGAATTATGAGACCTCGGCGAAACCTCGAAGACCAGAGCCCAGAGAGCCACTCCTCGTTCCGAAACCCTTGATCTGCGACCCTAGAGCCGACTTTTTTCTTGAGGACCTGGCTACACAGCCGCCCTGGGCTCCCTCAATGCTGCGACAGGCAGGAAGGGCCCGAGCACACGGAGAACAAGTAATAGCAGTTACAGCCAGGCCTATCATGGATATTGTTTCTGAAGTTTGGAGAATGCTGCCGATCGATACTTCCCTGACAGGCGACCCAGTCCGAAACCAGCCACAAACACGCCAAATCTGTCATGGAGGTTTTGCTGTTTTTGTCCATCCGTTTGGAGTGCAGCGTGAAGCGTGCCATGCGATGCATATGCTCGACGGAGCGCTGCTTGTTCTTGGGGTTTGCTATGAAAATCACAAGAAAGAAACCTGCAGACACTGTAGACCATCAAGCCCACATCACAAAAGCACTCGGGAAGGGGCGGCCCTGGTCCTGGCACCCCAACTGGCGCCTCGGTGATTGGCAGCCGGGTTGTCTCTTCGAAGCTTTGCGTGCAGGCGCCACCCAAACTGGAGTGCTATGACTAGAGATTTTTTGGAGCTCTCACACCCTAAAGCTCAGCCCGAAGGCGCATCAAGATACGGATGACAGGGCATCTCCACCTGCCGGACTGTCGTGATGATGATGACCTTTGTTTCTGGTAGGGTTCTTCATATTCCCTGTTGTATGATGATGATCATGCATGGGCGCAGGTTGCAAATTTAACAGTGCGTGCAGGGTCAAGGCACTGGCGAACTTGCAACAATTGCTTCATAGGTGAAAAAAGAAGGCTCAGCATTCTTATGGACTTTGAGAGTTGAACACTCCCCAGACCCAAAACCCTAACGATGGAACGCATAATACTTTCGGCCCAAGCGTGAGCAGGACTTCTTGTCCCCCTGAGTACCCGAAGTAGTTCAATTCGACACTTGCAGCGGCGATGCAAATCTTCGTGAAGACCTTGACGGGCAAGACCATTACCCTCGATGTTGAGGCCAGCGACACGATCGACAACGCTGCTTGGCATGTTTCAACCGGTTCGTTTGCATTTAATGTCGCAGTATGTGGAATGTCGAAACTGCCCTAGAGGACGGTTGCCACTCCCCTGAACGGGTGCCCTGAACAAATCCTGACATTCTGGTTGAGGGTGCTTGCATTTCAGATGGTGGGTTTGAGATATCCTGCTATCCCTACACAACAACAAATATCTCGAGCACGAGTCGACATGAGAAAGCAGGCCCAAACGAGCTGCGTCGTTGACGTATAACCGTAGCGATTTCTGAGACGGTATTTAGGACGATCCATCCTCATGAGTCCGTCTGTAGAAGCATGGAGAGTCATAGCGGAATCGGTAAAGCAAGTAATGGGTAAACTGCTAAGGAAGCCACGACAACTGTCTCCCCAAACCGAAACTTGAACGCAGGTGTCTGCAGCCTTTAGAATGCATCAGGTTTAAGTCATGGGTTGGTTTCCGTCGGGTGTGGGGTGTGGAGGTGTGGGGTGTGGGGGGTGTGGGTCAGCTGCCCCTTAATTGGCTCTTTCGAAGTGCCGTGCGACTACTTGCGCCCTGAGGTGAAATCGCCGTGGTGCAGGCGTTCTCATGGCTGCTGGTTGGTTTTTTTTTGCACACAAACGGCAGCGTCAAAGCTAGGACAACCTGGAAGGTCGGGAGTCTGGAGGGGCCCCAACGGGAGCTAGGGCCCCCTTCATTACTGAGTGGCCTTTCGGGCTCTTCGATATGCTCGGTCCTTGGGTCCGGCCCCATATTTTTATCGGCTTCCATCTTTCTTTGTTCTTGACGCGAGCATCCATAGAGCTTCGGCCTACAAAAGAATGCTTGGCTTCACAGGTCACTGCACGCGGCCGACCTTAACACCTGCAGCATGCTTGCAAAGCAGGGAGTGCACGAACCTTTCTCTCATGCACGGAACAACCAAATCCGCTGTGTCTTCTTGCTGAAGGCGGAGGTGTTGGAGGGCACTTTGGCGGTGGACAAGATGCGGCCGATCTGCATCCAGCCTGTTTTGCGCGGAGCGCTGTGTAGTTGCATGGCTGAGCTCTGTCGTGAGTGCTTCCTACAATTTCACCTGTTGTCACCTTCGCAGCTCTTCGGGGACGGGGCGTGGAGCCTGTTCTGATTTTCCTGGATGCTGCAGCGGGGCAAAGATGACATTTTGTTCTCGCCTGGCTCTTACAAGCTTTTTGACATGGTGTCGGCCGCAAAGGCCATTGGCATGATGGAGCATGATGGCCTAACGAGCCGAGCACCTGCGCTTCATGTGGAATGATCAACAAAGTTTCAGTGCGGCGTCTGGACCGATTCCCGCAGCACGTTGGTTGCCGACCCGGAGCTTCATGGCTGTGCGATGGCTCCGCTTGCTCTCGCATGTTTTTTGTCCGACGCTTCGCAAGATGTCACTCGCATCGCAGTGTGGGCCGACTTCCACAGAGAATCTTGGTGGACGACAAGGCTTTCGTCACCGGCTGTTCAGCTGCAACTCTTCGTGCGTGGCGCGGGCTCATGGAAGGCTGCCTCCACGCGGCATGAGTGGGCACTGTTCTTTATGACGGTGGGCCGGAGCCTTCTTTCCCTTGGGCTCCTTTTGGCAAGTCTGAAGCGACCGGCCACTTGGAGCCACATTTCGTTTGCGCACTTGACGTTCTTTGCCCTGTACCTGATCGACCTGATGGCCTTCGGGCTCTTCGACTGGTGTGCCTCTGGTTGATGCCTTGTCAATGCGCTGCCTTATTCGATGGAACTTCCTTTGCGACGGTGGAGGTGGGCCAAAGCCTGTCGTCGTGCAGCTCCCTCCCAGCAGGCGTCATGGGCGTAGCTCCGGAGGCGTTTGATGAATTCTGCAGTCCTGCCGACGTTCCTTTGGGTTCAAGGTGGGATGTTGAGGCCCTCGCGCCGCACCATGCAGCCCAGTTTCTCATCGATGATCCAGTCTTGGCTTCGTGGTCGTGCAGCTTTTTCTGCTGACTGGGTGGCTGGGCGACGCATGCAGTGGAGCAGATGGAAGCGCATGCGCCTTCGTGGCCGACTACGACCTCTTCTCCTGCGCCCCGTGCCTTCGCAGGTGGATGCCGAGGTTTTCTTGTAGTGCGGGCCCCCAAGGTTCGAGGCCCTTGCGCAGTAAGGCGGCGGGGACGCCAAAGACCCAAGAAAGATACAAGAGCCAGAAAGGCCAAAGGTTCGGTGGTTTGTTTAGTGGTGGGGCTGAGGTTCGGGATTTCGGTCGTGGTCACCTTAGCCTTTCGGGGCTTAGTGCCCATGCTCTTATAGTGCCCGCGCGACACCTAGCCATGGACTGGATGCGACGACCAAGGAGGCTGATGCTCTTCCTGGTGATGGTGATGACGGCTGCAATCGAGTTTCGAGTAACTTTGAGCCTGACGCTGCAACCTGCGCTGACGGGGCTATGCCTGTTGCAATGGGTTCCTGGCTGGCCCTTAATGCTTCTCGCAGTGTCTACGGCAAGAATGGGACATACCGCGCTGAGGAGTGCTGCGCCATTCGTGGCGATGACCGAGCTGCTGGGCAAGTTAGTCCAGTTTTTGGCTGTTTTGATTTTGAGGGTGATCGTTATGCACTGCGCATTGGTTGCCCTGCTGCTGGATGCAACCCAGCTTTTGGCGTTGCAGATTTTGTTTCGCCAGCACAGCTTTCGATGCCTCCGCTTCGTGGCGGCGGCTGGTGGAGTCAGGATGGTCAGGAGTTGGTGGGCAAAAGCTGGTTGCACTTCTTGCGTCGCCTAAAGGCAACATGACACAGCAGCTGAAGGCTTTGTTCACTCAGCACGGCAGTGATCGTAAAGGCCAGTGGCAGAAACAGCCATGGAAAAAGCAAGCCGAGACTTATTCTGTAGCTATGCGTTTTCCCGGGGTAGTGCCTCGTGCCAAAGCTTCTGCTCCAGTGTGACCAACACGCGCTGTGTCTGACCTGGAGTCATCTGCAAGCATGAGTTCCTTGTCAGTGTTCAACCGACAACCATGTGTGGAGCTTTATGAACAGTAACATCGTCCTCCTGACTTTACCATCTCTCAGCTTATTTGCCCAAGTTTAAATTGTTTTTGCGCTGTAGAAAGAGAAATTTTCTTCATACCATACCCTACTATGTTGCTCCACTTTGTAATGTGTTATGCTAATTTCTGTGGTTTGATGAGCACCGGCTAATGCTTTGCCACAAGCAAGTAGCACCCAAATTGGAGCAGGTAGCGTAGATGACAAAAGTTCTTGTTGTTGTTTTCGGATTGGGGGGACCACGCATTTAAACAACCATTCAAACAACAAGCACAAGCATTATCAGACGTTCGTCCAGCCAGGCAAACACACCGACAGACGGACGGACAGACAGACAGGCAGACACAAAAACAAAAATCAATTAATCCCACCCACAGAAGATGTGTACATATTCTATATATATTTTGTATGTATACGCACATATATAAACACGCATATGATATGCGTACAGACATACATACATGAAAACATGCAATATCAACAAACTTATGTATATTTTAACATGCACAGTTAAAGTTTTGTTGTGTAAGATAAGATTCACAAACATGTGCGCAACAAGGTCAAGGCAAAGATTCAAGACAAGGAAGGCATCCCTCCCGACCAGCAGCGCTTGATCTTTGCCGGCAAGCAGTTGGAGGACGGAAGGACACTTTCCGACTATAACATCCAAAAGGAATCCACCCTTCACTTGGTGTTGCGCCTGCGAGGTGGCATGCAGATCTTCGTGAAGACCCTGACGGGNTCCGACTATAACATCCAAAAGGAATCCACCCTTCACTTGGTGTTGCGCCTGCGAGGTGGCATGCAGATCTTCGTGAAGACCCTGACGGGCAAGACGATTACCTTAGATGTTGAGGCCAGCGACACTATCGACAATGTGAAGGCTAAGATTCAGGACAAGGAAGGCATCCCTCCCGACCAGCAGCGCTTGATCTTTGCCGGCAAGCAGTTGGAGGACGGAAGGAC